>JAQGCA010004278.1:0-10541 GCA_034698945.1 Protaphorura quadriocellata
CTCGATCTCGGGACAATCAACGAAGCATAATTTCTTTTTTTTAATCCGTTCTAAAGTGAAAAACCAAAATCAAAAGGGCGAAAGTCGATTTCTAAAGGAATGAAATCTTTTTCAAAAGGGAGATACTCTAAAGTTCAAAAATCAAAATCTAAAGGGCGAAAGTCGATTTCTAAAGTGCAATTGTCAAAAGGGAGTTCATTATTTTCAAAAGGGTGAATCTCTATTTCAAAAGGGCCGAAAAATGGGTCCCTTAAAAAACACAAGGTCGCAGTCGTAACACAAGCGTTGCGAGCTTTGATCTTGACAGCGAATCTTCAATAAAGGTGTTGCACGTGCTACTTTGACTTTTTTTGGTCAAAAGATGTACCAATTAATTTTATCTTCAAAGGTTAAGACATTGGACTTTGGCTTTGCTTGTGGACCATTGTAAATAAAAATGTTATTGCATTTGAAGGAGAATGACAGCGGAAATGTATTGGAAGGCCGCACAAAGTCTCCCATGTATGTCATGTCACGACTATGACTAAGAAAAAAAAATGATTTGCATAATTATCAACATTATAAAACCCGGGCAGTACTAGGTCCGCTTGTTTACAACCGCTAACCCTGAAGAGTTTGACAGTAAAAAAAGCTACTGGCTAGGCATATAATTTGACTTTCGGAAGTTGTGATTTACACATGGTTTGTAGAGATAGGTCACCCTAGTGTGTGACAATTCAGAAACTTCTGTTAGACGTAGACCACAAGATTGAATGAGAGTTCCAGTTCCAATATTGCATGGCTGAAACGTTGCTGGTCAGTCTAAATGGAGGACATGGAGTATTGTTGTGATTTTGTACATAATATTGTCGAACTTAACAACGGCGAACAAGAACAAGACGAGGTCTTCCCTATCCCAGCATGCTAAGTTCCAAATTATTTATTCTTGTCTACTATGTGAAAATAATTATTCCTGTGTATTATGTGAAATAATAGTTATTCTTGTGTACTCTTTTTCGTACTCCATGATTGTGTACTCCTACTCTCCAGTAACTAATGTACAATAATAAGATTTGAAGTTCCGGTTGTTATAAACAACATGTCTGTATGGGTTACGGTCGAATCGGATAATAAATAAAACGATTGATTGATTGGATTGAAGTTCCAAATTATTGCTAAAGGAAGGAGACGGATCAAGTCTCTGGAAGCTTAACAATTGATTAAACGAAAACTCAATATTAAATTCAACCAAGATATCCGTTCCTATTAGACAACATTTAGTTTCCTATTGTTAAACTATATGGGTTTCCTCATGCAGTACATTCGAGATTGATGAGAGGAGAACCTGAACTAATTAAATAAACCTGTCACCGCTCTATCGATAATATGTAGCCCAAGACCACCTGACAATCACAAAATCACAATAAAGAGCTATTCCGTACAGGCCTTCCCATTTATTTCAGATTTCAGAAAAAAGTAATAATAACCAAACCATATTGAATAAAACAATGCAATATGCAATACTTGTGCTCTGCATAAAGGACATTTATGAAGGAGTAGTCGTTCCACGTGCGAAAGGTCAATTTGGACACAGTTGTCCTTCTGGTTGGGTATGTTATACACCATAAAGCCATAATTTCAACTCCAATTCCTACGCTAAACGCTTACGCTCCTCAAAAAAATCGACTTGTCGATGGGGTAGGGGGAGAATCGAGAACATTCATTGCCAAGTCAGTGCAGTTCTAGGAATGCTTGTGTGGAATGGGCGACTTAAAGATTCGGGCATTTTAATTCCAGTTGGATATTTCAGTGATCTGCATTGCCAGATCGCTTCGTATTTCTCGTCGAGTTGCTTTTCACTTGGACGTAGACAAGTTCAACTTAGTATGTATTAACGGAACAATTCAGTAGAGGAAACTTGTTTAAGGCAACACATTGTCTGTCAGAGCGGACGAAACCTCCTCATGTAAAAAGTAACTTTTTGTATCTCTATATGCTACAACGAATTGACATTTCCAGGTAAAGTTGTTCCTCGAATGCTTTGGTAAATTTTTAGATTGGATAGGGTAAATTGGGTTTTATTATTTTTACAAGAATACCCATGGTTCGAGAACGAGCCAGGTGGATCCATCTAGACAAGTAATAGTGAAGCCGATGAGCCCATTTGTATAGCTTTCACTGCAAAGACTGGGGTATAGTGAGAGAAAGGACAGTCGGACACTCCGACAGACCGGCAGGATCTTTCGTTGGATTCTATTGGAGTAGTATAACAGAGTATACGCAATACGATGACAAGGAGACCGATATTGATTTATCAGTAAGTGTGGTCACCTTGTGTAAGAACCGCGACTGTCATATCAAGCCAAATTGCTTACTCTTGGCCCATCATTGATTGAAATTATGAAGTAGGAATAGGAATATAGCTAGAAAACTAGTGGGTGTCTAGTAGTTCTAGATCTAGTTCTAGTTTCGCTGCCTTGCGTGCCCTCACAGCACACAATGTGCTGTGTGAGGACGGAAGAAGGAAAAGTGTGAATTGAGTCCCAGTCCCGAGCGTCCGTCCCTCCTCCCCCGCACGTGTCGACAAAAGTTCAATGTCCCTCACCCTTTCCTCGTATAATAAGAATAAATGTGCGTATCGTGCTGTATTCTCTACCAACCAGTATGCTTACTCCTTACTTGTATGACACAAGATTTGGATTACGACAAAAACTGCTAAACTATGCGTAGCAAGACCATGTCTCACTGAAAATGACTGAACAATAAAATGATGCTAGTAAACGCTTTGCCATGTACAACTTCCTTCATTGCAGCATTCTATTACGCATATATGTACGCATCCTCATTTCACACCCGCCGATGAAAAACAAACAAGTCGGGAGAATGGGAAATATTGGAAAGAAAAGAGAGATGTTATGACGTCGTATAAATTATCCATATTTTCTTCTATCAAAATCGCTATTGACAAGTAGAAAATGGATTGAAAGTGAAACTGATTCGCGAATCAGTTTTCTGTGCTTTGTTAGTCACTTGTAACATAATATTATTATGGTACGACATTGTCTCCCTTGTCATTTGGCTATGTGAACGGTTCAAAAAAAGAGCCGTGGTTGATTTAAATTCCTGGCTGCGAGAACGAGAACCTTATTCCTTCGAGGGTTAGCATACTATACCTGATATGGTCTTCTAACATGGCTTACCAGACTAATACAAATTAATGAATGTACTATTTTTGTCACTTTAGAGCCAGGATATGCCGAGCCTATACATGAGATAATAAGGAGTTATATTTTATATATAAATAAGTCATCATTTTGATTACAGTGAATGAAAGTTCAGATACTCATGAATTAAATATCGATTAGGACTAGAATATTGAACAATCAATTCTCGGTTCTATAAACTTGAATCGATAATATCTCAAAATTCAGAAATAGAACCGGTTGAAATCGGATGCATAATTTTGTCGGACGAAGATAAGAATGAAACCGGCTGGCGTGTACACATTAATTTGGAATCGGGTTCAAAGAATTTAACTGTGTTTAGACCGAGGTTTAGCCGAATGAAAATGCTATCCCATCCAACGCGAAATCGAATCTCGATTCGCAGCGAACTTATATAATATGGTTCATTGTGAAGTGTTGTTTACGGATATGACAACATTGATACGTCATACGTGTGTTTTCACGTTGTTATAGACAAATTACAACGCAAGAATGCGTGCGAACGGTTCAAGAATCAACTCTTACGTATACACGAACAAAGGAATATACAAAACGAATTAAAGGTTTTAAACATCAAATACGTAATATGCGTGTTCTTGGGATTATTCTCGAATCTCGATTAGTTGGTTGTTACATTATTTTGTTTTTCCTTCCTTAGTCCTTCCTTACGTTATTGGAATCAAGGAATTTGTTGCAAGGCGATACATGTACACGTGCATAAACGCTTTTTGTATATGGTTATTGGTTTAACTCTGTTTCACCAGCCGGTTCAATGTTTCATTTCAACCAGTTGGACGGGATGATAGGGATATGCAATATGCAATAATTATGTTTGTAGACAGGGTCAGACTCAGTCTCACACCAAGGTCAGTAAAATATATACGCACATACACAAACACTAACTAAATCACCAGAAAAAAATAACAAATGAGTGCTCGTCCAACCGGAACGAAATGTGCCCATGTCCTTCCTAGTAATTGTGTACATCTGCACGAGCTGAAAATGAACACATTTCGACAAAAGAAATTCAATCTAAGAATCCAAAATTAGTACTACTTCCGAAATACAATATTAAATTTTTACAGGAATTCGAAATGGAACTATTTCTATGACAGAAAGTCTGTGGAGAAAGGAGCAATTTTTGTTTATTTACATAGATAGATAAGGAAGGTATAATGGTTTTTTTATTCGGTCAATCTTCACAAAATTAACTTTTGTAAACAAACGTATTGTCCGCTCAGACGTTCAATGAAAATGTAAATGCAAATTGACTTATCAATGTCTCTGAAAGATGCATCAGGAGGCTTTATTTTCTGTACTTCAAAGCGAACCGATTGCGAACAGTGGCGATTCGAGCAGATTTTCTGGAATTCCAAACTTAATATTTACAAGCGAATGTGATCAAATTCAAATAGCCATTGGCCTGTAAGGTGTTTCACGTACTCGGATCCGTTATCTAACCGATATCAGATATTTAACCGATATGAGTTCTCCAGGTATTCAATTGTCTGATCTGATAACTTTTTTGGATTCGGATATTCGATTTTCAGAACAGACCATGCAGTTGTACATATCAGGTACATAATGACCTGATCCGATCCGAGTCTTACCTATAAATAATATAAATTCTCCAGACTTGTCTAACCGATTTAGCTGCCCTGTTTAGTATCGGTTATCAATGAGCAGAAGCTTATTAGCACAGTCTGTAAAAAATATTGAATTGAATATTGTAATCCGGATTCTCAAACAATTCTTAGATTATTTTAGAAAGTGTAATCGGTTATAATAACTGTCGGTAACCTGGATTATACTGACAGGATTGTAATCTTGTGTGGATTAAAATCCGAGTGTCTGAATCACCTTTCGGATAAACAATAAAAAATTAGTCGAACTAACGTTGTTGGCTAGGGACAAAACTGTAATTTTCATCATGATAGCTTCAATAAGGATTTTGGGTTTCCGCACTAAAATACAAAGAGACTCGTGTATCTATAATTCATTTGTTTTTTTCATTAATTCGAAAGAGAATTTCAGCTTTCCAGCTACATTAGTTATCCGTGAGCGTATACCATAGGTTAAGGCAAGGGAATCAGTTAAGCAAAAATCAATCGATAAACTTTTTATAACTCTAATTGCGAATCCTTAATTTGTCAACGAGAACCCCCGCTTTGTCGTTTCCACATGGCAAGGACACAGGTAACAAAGAATTCATATTTGAATAATGCATGTACGTACAAAGAGATGACAAACCTTCGAACAAATTAATTATAAGACTCTAAATGAGTACAAAGGTATCGAATCAGTGAAGAACTGTAGCCACTGTTACTGATAAAATATGGTCCAGGTCCAGCAATCAGAAAGAAATCAGGGCAGTAGGACGAGAAGTCCAAGGCTTCCACGTGTTGGAACTATCGACTAAACTAAACCTAGTTTGTTCTCGAATAAGACATAGTCGAGGAATGTGCGAATGCGAGCTTTTGCGAACTGACTGCACCTTTTGCACTCCCAGTTCCGCAATTCGATGGATGAGCCGGAGTAGGTCAATTTGTTTTTGGATGTAACCCGAGCATTAATTAGTAATTGGATCTGAATTAACTGATTTATTTCAATCTGGCAAATATTACTAATTTGGTTTCAGATGTGTCAAAAAACGGAGCATGGAAATCACGGAAAGTTTACTAATCAGAAGGAAACAACAATTTCATGTGAAAAAAAGATTGACCTTAAAGACAAACGGGAAAGATCAAATGATGTCATATCCAAGATTAGTCTGCTACATAACATTTTGCGTCACTCCTAGAAATTTTCGAAACAATTAAACTAATTAGACTCTACTGAAACTCCAGAAAATTGCAGATACGTAACGAGTAATGAGTATCAAAAAATAATCTATAGCACTCAGTTAACTTATTAAACAGGCACGCTTAAATATGGTCGTGAGATCATTAGTACTTGATATCTAGATCTTGAAGAATCAAATGACTTAACTCAAAGTTATACAAAAACTGCAAGTCTCAAGTTATGAGCAAAAATACTTTCCCCTATTAAAGTATGAATTGGGAGAAAGTCAACAACCCTCTGCAGCGGGTGCATTGATTCTGAAAGTGCGCACTTGACTTGTGAAGTATTTGTAACTACGTAATGTTCTTGAGAATATTCTATGTTTCCGGATTTCATCAATTTTTATACTGTTTTCGTTTTTAATTTGGCAATTTTACTGCTATAATATGGTTGTACTGCTGCCTTATTTATTTGTTGAAATAATGAATATGAGAAGATTTGGGATAAATCAAATCTCATTTTAATGTTTCAACTGAAATCACGAAGTAATTTGGAAGAGTATGTACTTTTCGAGTGAACTGATCGTTACTTTTGCTTCCATGCAAAACAACTAATTAAATTTATAACGAAACGCACGACAATTGAGACGGGCAAAATCAAAATGACCAATTAAAAACCGGTTGGTATTCACATTCCGCGATACTTTCAGTCGAGTCGAGATTCTACAATCTATTCCCTTTGTAATGTTTCACTTGGAGTCCAAAAGGAACCATGAATTCGCATATTCACTACTCGGAAGTTACTAATTTTAGAGTTCAGGCGGCCATGACTTTATTCCCTACGCCCCGTCTTAAAAAGGATTACGTCATAGCCGGATATTTCGTAGTGAGTTTCATGTTTAGAAGTTGAGGTCAAATGTAATTGTGTGTAAAAGCCACTGCACTTAAGAGTGGTACGTGCGGGCTAACGGACGAATGTATTTATAATTAGTCATTCGACCTGATCAAGTTCATTTTTGCGGTTGACAACGAAAAGTCCGACTACAATAGCAATTATGTTACAACCACCATAATCCTGGCAGACAAGACTGGTTTAGTAATTATTAATCCGATAAAAGGGCTTAAAATTGAGACATAATTGCAACATTTCGTTCTGAAAGTTCAGGCGTTTGAACACAATCCGGACGATTCAACCATTTTACCCGCTTCAGAGCGAATAATATTTACCTTACCGGCGATTGCCCATATCCACAAGCCGTCACCATTTGTCTGGTCGAACGATCGAACCCGACCATAGCAAAGCAGTAAAGGTTACCCCTACCATTCTGATGCAACTACGCATGCCACAATGGACTGACAATCACCACCATGTAGTGTTCTTGATTTGGGATGTGTTTCTCTAATGCTTTTTTACTTTTAGACAATCTCAAAGAAGTAAACGACTAAATTATCAGTTAAGTTTGGCAGAAATAACATTTCCACATTACTGTACCAATTTAGCGGCTTATAGACTCTTGGAAGATTATGAGCTTTACCATATTTAGGCTCAATTATGCAAAACCAGGTCATCCGTCCAAGTAATATTTGCAAAATTTTCCACGTAAAACCATTATCACGATCAATTAATTTCTTGTCATGGTAATTAATGTGGATGGAATTCTGTATTGACATTTTTCAAAATCCTAGCGTAGCATATCTCATTTCTTAAATTAGTAGGACACATTTAGGCATTATCTGTCCTATGCGTGCACGCACGGCTCATCTCAAGAGTAGTTCCATGCCATACAATCGGGCCAGGGAGGTAAGGCCAGAAATATCTACTAAGCGGAAGCCAAAAGCTGGAGAAAGTGCTTTGCTCTCAATAAACAACTCCAATGTTCATGAACACGACAGGTCACGAAGAATTAAGCCCAGCCACGAGGAATATTTTTTGAATGAAATCGAGGGCAAGGTCCTCTGTCCTCTAATTCCGCCTGTTTTATCCAGTTATTATTAAAAATAACAATGTGGTAAATACCCATGCCCCGCGTTCATCTTTGGGGTTATGCGGACATTCGTTCTAGATCTGGCCAGGCCAAAACTGTCATAAAATCGTATATCATAATATGTTATGCATGATAAATACTAAATGCCATGTCAAGTCGTATATTTATTTAGTGGTCCCAACGAAATCGTTCTAAAGGTTCATGTATACAGTAGTATTCAGTTGTTTTCTCTTTACTGGCTTGCTTTGCTTGGGTTAAATTCCAAATAGAATATGGGTGAGAGAAGCCAGTACCTAGTATAATAATAATGAAGTGAGCAAGAGAGCACTACGAACGCAATGTTGTGCCTCATAATAAAAAGAGAACCCAGTTTTTTACTCACTACCAGTTCGTTTTATGCTATGGTGTGGTATGTGGTTGAGGTTGCGGACGAAACGGAGAGCAATAGCCCATCGTTGAATTTTAGGTCGAAGGTCGTGGATTCCCACGTGGAGCTGAGCTCGGAACGTGTGGTGGGCGGAGTCAGAGGAGGGACTTTCATTCAGAGTCAGAGTCACTGCTCATTCCAAGTCCAACTCCAAATTGTCTGAATCAACCTACCTTATGAGTCTACGCGTCACTCTTTCCTACTATGAACACAAGAACTACTTTTCCAGGTTCTGCTCTTAACAAGAAGCTCAAAACTAAGAAAAACATACTTTCTTTAAAAAAAATCAGTGTTTAAATACATGTTTTTCCTGAAGAAATTAATAACGAATCAGCCAGAGAAATTCCAGAATGAAGTCTTATTTGGATGTTAATTTTCACCTTAGCTAGATTTTCTGGAAAAACAGAAGGCAAATCAACCTTATTGTAAAATAGAAAATTACTTCTTTTCTTCGGTTAGAATTTTCAGGGTTAACTACAAGGGTAAGCGGGCCACATTTGATAACATGAATCTTAAGATACAAACAATTATAGCAAACAAACAATAGTAACTTCTTTTCCAGTGTTTATATTAAAACGTAGAAAACACATTTTAGGGAAAAGCTAAAAACAAACGTATTCGGAGGTTCTTATAATTTTTTAAAAATCTTTCGTTCAGCTTTCTGGGGAACTAACTAGAAATCTGGGGAGAAGTTTGTCTATGTTATACATATATGAGTAAGCAGGACTAAAGATATTTTCTGAATCTATTCCCCGAAGTGTAACGTCTAACGAGAATAAAAGTTATTTCGACGTTTCTAAAAACAAGCTAAGGTTTTCAAGTTGTTCTTAATTTCATCCTTTCTGACGTTGTGTGGCAGAAAATTTTCAGACGGTAGAAATAATTATGAATTTTTTTGAAGAATTGTTGTTCCAGAGAAACCAAAGATTGTGACGTTAGCGTGAGTATTTGCATTACCTGAACGATTTTATAAATTAAAATAACACGAAACAACGGCAATATTTATGGGAAATGACTAGAAAGAATTACAGACTGTAAAGCCCTCGAGAAATCCGAAAATAGCATTGTCAGTTTGAGATAAGGATAAGGTTGACTCGAATGTTTGCAATACTTTCTCAACTTACAGATGTCTAAATTGACTCAGTTCTCCGGAGGAAAGAACCCAAAATTACTGAGGAAATTAGTAATTGCCTTAAATTAAGTATGACGAGACTTGAGATTGGAAGAAATTAATTTGGTCATGAGACAACAGTTTGACACATAAAAATGGAATGACATTTGCAATTTTGCAATTTTGCAATGACACACTACACATATTAGCTTACAGTGAAAAATCGTGGTGACAAGACATCCTTAATTTTTTAGTTTATAACGTGACCTGTGTTTCCATGAGGGGCCCTCTCGGAACTTGGAGATATCAACGTCATTTCATTAAATGGTAGTCTCTGAATTCACATTTTGTCAATTACAAAATATCAGGGTCAAGAGCGATATGCTTTACCGTTAGAGACTTCATTAAAAATTCACGGACATATACGGTCACTCTAATAAGTAGACACGTTTTCTAGAGAAACGGTAACCTTAAAATTCTGGAGAAATAATCACTAACCACACAAAAGTATGAGGGGTTACATTGGTAGTGAGAACGAATTTGTCCCGCTTATAATTGAAAAACACCGTAATTTGATTATTAGAACATATGGCTTAACAGAACACGTCAGCGTGATCAAACCGGATAATCATGCATGCAGTAATTTCATTAACAATTTTAACAGTTCACGATTCAATTCTTGGAAAATTGCGAAGCCAAATCAGCATATCCTGCGTGCAAGAACAAGTTCGATTAGCTTTGAACGCTGTAAACTATATTGTGACGTTTCACTCGAATTCGACAGTCGAATTCGAAGACGTTAAACCGTGGAATCGCACGTTTCTCGAAGCCGAAGGATCAGATCAACACAGTCTCTCTTTCCCCCAAATCCGAACACTCGCACTCGCACCTAGCGAGTCTTATATTCTCCCTAAGATGAACGTCTCAAGGCACCCCGGTAGTCCAGCAGCATTTCAGGGTAAGGTTGCCATTTATTTCTAATACGAAAACGGGACGTCCTCTAAAGTCTATTATATCTACAACGAATTCGGTTTT
>JAQGCA010004279.1:0-10540 GCA_034698945.1 Protaphorura quadriocellata
ATAATATTTGGTCCAGCGCAGCATCCGCATCCGAATCCCTAAAATAATGTACGTATACGCACTACGCATCTGGCTGGATTCGGAGGGGAAAACTCCATTTCCCTAAGCCAAAAGTGCGTGAAACAGGATGATGAGAACCCAGACCATTGATATTTTACGCATTACGCACTCACGGACTTAACGCAGGGATCAAACTAATCCTACGCATCTCATCCCAACACCGATTCGGATTTTGTACTCTCTCCAAAGCTTCTTTTAAATACGACATTGGAAAAGGTTCATTTCCTACCCTTCACACTATGACCATTGTTAGGAATTTATTCCATTGACCTAAAATAGTCTATTCAGAAGGGAACTAGGGTTCCCAATTACGAATGGGATTCCACAAAAGCGGAATCTTCCTATAATCCGACTTTACAAAAATAAGTAGAATAATTCTTTGACAAGCAAAGGATTACTAAGCCAAAAATTGAGCCACTTATGTTATCAAAGAAATAACACCTCAATGTAAGCAGGTGCACTAAAATGTGGACCACGCAGCCAGGCCATATACGACACAATTCAACATGTTTGAATAATCCTTGACCTTCCGTGACCTCTGAATTTGGACAATCAGGAAAATAAGCACACTTCCACGCAAGTGGGTTAAATTAGCATACCTTCCCATATTATCTGGCGCGGTAGTATATTTCCCGGTAATAAGCTAAGGAATACGGGTATTAAAAACCGGGAATAAGTACCCTAGTCCCAATCCTGGCCCTTTTTTGCTCCTTAAAATGAAAGTAAAGAGGATTAGGAATGGATAGCGTGGCCACGTGGCCAAGGGCTTCTTTTGACGCCCTTGGCCTCCTTCCTTCACAATAGGGGGTCCTTGACAGAGATAATGTAGTTCAAATTGCATCAGGGTTCTGTACAACTCAGGAAGGTTCTTTCACCTCAAGTCATCTTCTTAAGGGTCCACTTTCTTCATATAACAAATATTCTCAATTTCTTTTGGTAAGGATTTTGTACAAGGAGTTCGGCAACCAAGAAATAACAGAAAATCCAAATTTTGAAATCGTACTAATTAGAACTAATTTTGTAATTGAAACAGAGTCGCATCCGAGGCGAAAGAATTCAAACGTGACATTGAGAAACAAATCTCTGAAAAACTTGGTCCATTAGTGAATGATGGTGCAATCCATGGGGACAGACGATGTGTTCTCATCCACGGAATGGGGCATCAATTAGCCAAAAATTATATTTACAAAGACAAAGTTAAAAAACACCGTGATGACGAGGATTCTGAGAATGAGTACCAGTCTGATAGTAGTGAGGATGAGTAAGTATAAAAAAAATAACCTGATTGTGATTGCCAGAAATTAATTAATTATTAAAAAAATATTTTTAGGAAACCGATTCCGGAAGAAAAACGGACGTTTATCTGTGAAGGAATTCTACCGTTAGAATTTATTTTGACTTGGGACAATTTGGAAGTGTACAAAGAAAATGAATGGGATGGATTGAAGGAATACGAATATTCAGCTGCTAAAGGAATGGCCACAATTGCACGTTTTTGTTTAGAAGAACCAAATGAACACAATAAAAGTAAGTTTTCGGTGGTGCCTTATCACTCAACTAAATCCAATATGTCTGGAATATAATACAATCAACGAGCATCCCAAGTTTAAAAAAACCATTTGCTTCCAGTTCCTAAAGGATACGCAAGATTGCGGTGCGTGGACATTCCGCAGTCAATCCGACAAGGTCATGACCCGGTTACCGGATTTCCACCGACACCAGATGACGTGTACTACAGCAGAGCTAGTGACATTACAGGTCAGATCTCTGAAGTCGGGACGGACTCTGACATTCATAGCGAAGATGACGTCTTAGACAAACAACCCAAGTAAGTTTGCTTGGAATCGGAATTAATGACACTCACTGATAAATCAATGCCTAAATAACTCGTGTATTTTCAGTACATCTTTCCCAAAAAGCTTTGCGGGACTTCACCATCTCCATCCTAAGTCAAATGTAGCCATTAGCCCTGTGTCACAAAAAAGGATGCCCTTGCATGGGACAGCACGGCCTATTCGAAATGCAAATGCATTGGGGAAAATGTCTGGACTCGTTTCAAAAAGTGTGAGTTCAATCATAAAGTCCAGGGTTCAATTTCTGGTCAGCCCATTCTAATTGTGTGACCTCTAGAGTAACTTTTATTACTTGGCGGATTGTCTTAGTATTCGGCATAAATCATGGGATCCTTGGCTCTTCCGGATATTGCCGATAACTTACATTTGTCATCCGGTTGTCTTAGCCATTGCATTGCACGACTTTCCTTTAGTCTTCAACTATTTTATTAATACTAATTACGGGCTAAAAGCTAAGAATTGTCAAAAAAATGTAGAGAAATTCGACTGAATATTTTTGAAGTGGCGCCATTTCTGTTATTTAAGGAATGCTATTCGTTTTTTTTTAAAATTAGGAGCCCCATCTACCGGAAGTGGTAATTTCGCCTGGATCAGAAAGCGCCAATTCCAGCCTTTCAAATCGAAGTCGTCCACCACCGCCGGCGCCAAAACCAACTAAGAGTAGTTTCCGGCAACCAGCGCCAGCGGTTGTATTAAAGTAAGGTTTCCTTAATCAAAAAATTTTAACAATATTTCGGAAAACTTTTGACCTCTGACCTCGTACTTTTGTAGTAAACGACTATCAAAATCAGTGCCGAAGTTGACGTCAAACGGTGCGCCAAAGGGCAACGTCCACAGCGAATATGTCGGCTCCGGGTAAGAAAAAATTGATTTGGAAAAATTGTATGCAATTTTAGTTTCGAAAAAGTGAGATATATATTTGGTGACCTAAAAAAAACGAATTTCTATGCTAAAATTTGATATTTTAGAGTGAGGTCAAGGTCAAGCTCGATCGCAAGTGAAGATATCCGTCAAAAATGGCGTCAAGTGGAAGTGAAGAACCTCGGACAATTCCCTAACCTTTCCCGACCACACAAAGCATCAGAACCGATCCACCAAAGCTGTTTCATGCCATTCAAAGTCGAAATTGACTCGGACGACGAAGGTCACAAATCTAGCAGTTCTGATAGTGACTCATCGTCTGAAGACAGTTACGAAGAAAATGTGAATCCATTGCGGAAAATTCGAATCAGTACCAAGAAAAAGAAACGAAAGGACTCTGATGACGATGACTCAAAATTTGATCTCAGATTTTATCTGAATTCAAGTGCAGTGTCATCAGATTTTTGTTCTGAATTTAATAAAGTCGGACAAAAGATTGGAATTGGGGAAGGAGTGTTGAATGAAGCCATTGTGCTCGGGACAACTGTGAGGTGTTCGATTCCTTATCCAGATGGAATCGGGGGTGGGGGTCGATCTCCTAGGAGAAACAGGGGGGATCAGCAAAGAGGGTCGTATAAGATTCTATATACGTTTACACCTAGTTTACACAGCAAATCTTGGCCACAACGTTCTTGGGCACAAATCGCATGGGCGGAGAAGATGAGAGCCAAGAAGGGACCTGATATGCTAAGGTGGCCTCATCCTCATCAGGTAACAATTATACCTTGAGAACGGTATAAAAAAACAATGATATTTTGAAAAGAGTCAAAAAACAAAACATGGAAAATATTGCCCAAATTAAAAGAAAATCCGAAATTCAATGAAGTTCAATGAAATGCAATATAAGATAAAGTCATTTAGAAAAAGACATAGAAATTCATTAGAACTTAAAGATATTCAAAGAAAGTCGAGAAAAGGCAAAGAAATGCGGAAAAATTCAACGAAATTCAATGAAATTTGAGAAAAGACAGAAATTCGGAAAAATTCAACGAAATTCAATGAAATTCGAGAAAAGACATAGAAATTCGGAAAAATTCAACGAGATTCAACGAAATCCGAGAAAAAACAAAGAAATTTAATTAAATTCAAGAAAAGGCAAAGAATTTTCGAAAAATTCCACAAAATTCAATGTAATTCAAGTAAAGGTAAAGAAATATCAGAAAAATCCGACGAAATTCAATGATATTCAAGAAGAGGCAAAAAATTTCGAAAATTTCCACGAAATTCAATGAAAGTCAAGTAAAGACAAAAAAATATTATGAGAAAAATTCCACGAAACTCAATGAAATTCAGGAAAAGACAAAAAAGATATCAGAAAAATCCGACGAAATTAAATTAAATTCACGAAAAGGCTAAGAATTTCGAAAAATACCACGAAATCCAATGAAATTCAAGTAAAGGCAAAGAATTAAGAGAAAATTCCACGAAATTCCACGAAATTCCAGAAGACAAAGAAATTCACATTCTACAAAATTCCTAGAAAGGCAAAGAATTTCCGAAAATTCCGCGAAATTAAGTGAAATATACAAGAAAGGACAGAAATTGAGAAAAAATCCACAAAATTCAACGAAATTAAAAAAAAATCGAAAGCAATTCAATGTAATACAAGGAAATTTAAAATAAACCCACAACAATACAATAGAAAAAGGTCAAAAAAATTGCTTATAATCTTGCGTTATTTTGCAGAGAATAAAACTAATATTTTGAACCAATGAATTTTTCCAGGTTGAGACACTAGAACTGGCAGGTTGCAACATCATCCCTTTAGGTTTCCGTTCCCTACATTCGACACAAAGTGAGCACGTGATCCAACCCTTCAATTGGCAAGTTGGATTCGCAAACCCCGAAAATATTTTGTTGAACAGTTTCCGAAATGTGCATTGGAGATGTTACATCATGGCTGCACTTTTATTCCGTGCCTTCATTGCGCCACTCGGACCACTCGGGATCGGACTCGAACACATTCGAAATATCATGTATGAAATGTGTAACATGGAATTCCATAATTGGACAGAAGAAAAACCCGGGAGTCAACTGAATTACTTACTCAAGAGACTCTATGACTCTTTGTCTCACTCTCATCTCTTCAATTTCTTTGTGGATGACTTCAACATGTTAAGAAATATCCCGTCACCGAATTTAAGAAAAGTTCAAGCTTATTTAAAACCAGTGGCTGACAACCTCATCATTCATTCCATTTATGCATTTAGGAATTTGAGATGTAATCGCAATGATTTCTACCCGTTTCCAAACTTTAAAGAATTGTACAAAATTTTAATCACAAAGGAAAAAGGAGAACTCATCACTCTGGTACGTACGTCCACTTAAATTCGGCCTAAGGTTGGTACCCCTAGTAATTGTATTTATCAATCAATCCTATGTTTGATTTTAAACAGGCACTGGAAATTCACGGTTTTGCCAGTCAGAATAGATCAGGAAATAACAATGGACAACGGAAAAAGAAGAAGCCAAAGAAAAGTCAAGTACAACAAATGCAATCACATTTTCTACAAGATGGGGTAAGTTAGAATTAAGTTAGAAATTGTCAAATTTCGTCGGTGGAATTCGGACATAGTCGGTAGAATTCGGGACTTGTTCGGACATAGTCGGTAGAATTCGGGACTTGTTCGGACAAAGTCGGTAGAATTCGGACTTAATCGGTAAAATTCGGGAGTTGTTCGGACATACTCGGTGGAATTAGGAATTTGTTAGATTTAGTCAGTAGAATTCTGGACCAATTCGGAATCTGTCGTTAGAATTCGGGATTCGTCCAAACTCTGTGGATATCTATTTGACGTAGTATAGGTATTTCTCGGGCTTAGTCAATGGAATTCGGGATTCTTTCGATTTCAGTCGATCATACCATGATACCGCCGAACGGCAGAATTCGGTCGGAATTAGTCGGCTAACGCCGAATTCTAAATTTCTACAAAAAAAAGAACTAATAATTTGTTTAAATATAAAAGGAAAAGATTGACGGAGAGCAAAAGAAAGACAAAGAATTAGAAAAGGCTCGAAGAGTCCGTGCCAAATTTGACGCCGAACAAAGGAGGAAACACAAAGAAGAGCGGAGAGCAATTCGTGAGAAGCAGAAGGCTGAAGCGACACCTGCCGAACGTCGTTCCTCAATCGACGTGTCGAAAACACCAGAAAGGAGCCTGGCAACTGCCCATCTCCGTCTACCTTTAATAGTTCGATTCTTCATTCGACATTTTATCAAAATGGCGAGGAAATCATTAGAATTCTCAGCTTACGCCCAAACTGCCATGTACATTCTACACACTGAAAATCTTTGTCACATTTTGGAAGATGAAATGAATGAAGCGGAGAATGCGGCCGGATTCATGGTAAAATTAACTCAAAATAAACCAAATTAGGTCCAAAATATCAAAATTTTCAAAAATAATCAGAAAAAAAACCGTAAAGCTAGTGGAGGTTCCAGGAATTGAACCCCTGCCGTCAAGGCGAAGTGACAAACGCATGCCACTACGCTACCATGAACCTAATAATTTTTTTTGATTGCAGGAAGACGTGAAATACTTGCGTGACGCAATGGGAGAAGAAAACATGCGTGAATACGTGCGTTCAAAATATCCACATCTACAAGAAACGAATGAAGTTTTGGATGAAGTGTCCATGTTGAACCTGACTCAAAATTATTCCAGTAATTGGGTATTGAGTGAAAACCGACAACTCCCTCCAGTGCCCGGATCTTCCAGAACACCATCTTTAAGTCGTCTTCCAAAACGAGATCAATACTTGGTCCAAAGTTTGAATGCAATCCCTGCCGTCCTTCCCGAAGAACATCAGGAGGAGGATGATTTTGATTTGGATGCATTGGGAATCATGCCACAACCAATTCCTAGAGCCCATTCTAAAAAACCCACTCCAGCCCCTCGTCGAACCAAATTCGTTCAAAAACCATACTTTTCTAATAAACCTAATTTTATTCAAGGCCCATTCTTCACTCGTTCTGGCCCTGTCTCTCCTCCACCCGTTCTTTACCATAAAAATAAATCTTACGCTTATGTCCCTAATGAGAATCCAATAATAAAAATTAATTAATTAATTAATTGTTAATTACTTACCGCAATTCCATGCTCCCGATAAAAATCAGCTGTCCCCATACTTGCACTCAATTTGAATCCCAAATTTTGAAGTGTACGAATTGAAGATAGAAATTCATTTTTGTGCTAAAATTATGTAAAAAAAAACGACTGACTGATTTAAATTATTTAAACTAGTGTAATTATGTCAAGTGATTCTCATAATTTAAATTTTGTAAAAATTTTGATTCAAATAAAAATTATTTATGAATTACGATTACGAACCTTGTAAGTTCCAACTGAAAGGAGAATTGAGTTCTGAGGGATTTGAAAACCAGTGCTGATCATCGCTTTCAAATAGGCTTCGTAACGATTTTCTCCGAAACATGCTACTTCACCAGTTGAAGCCATTTCAACTCCAAGGGTCACGTCACAACCTATTTCATTCGTTAATTCAATTAATTTTAACTAACATTTTCAGAAATATGTTCATTCACTAATTTTAAAGCGATCTATTCGATTCCGACTCTCCAATTCAATAAAATGGCGGATTTAATTCATAGGAATTCGAAATGACGCATATTTCATCCAAAATTCGGTAAATTTAATCCAAGATGGCGTAGTTATCATTCGAAATCAAAATGGCGCATACTTCATTCAAGTTGGCATCCAAAATGGCGGATATACTATCAGAAGTGGCTCATGTATCATACAAAAAGGCGAAAATGATGAAGATCATAAGAAATTGTACATATATCATCCAAAATGGCGCTTGTTTGCGAAACTGGCGAATATCTTCAAAATGGCACATATATTATCGAAAATGGCGCATATATCATCCAAAATGGTTAATATCATAAGAAATGGCGCGTATATCATCCAAAATGCTTTTCGAAAGTGGCGAATATCTTCAAAAATGGCGCATATATCATCAAAAATTGCGCTTCTATTCGAAAGCGGTGAAGATCATGAAATATGGCACATATATTATCAAATATGGCGCTTATATTATCAAAAAAGGCCCTTCGTTTCGAAAGTGGCGAATATCATGAAAAATTGTACATACATTATCAAAATTGGCGCATATATCATCCAATATCCTTACCCGCCAATCTTGTGAATGAAAACTGTGGTACTTTGACCCCGACACGCCCGCAACCATTCATGACATCAACTGGTTCCACTTTTTGTTTGATAATAATCTTCGTAGATGCCGCCACAAAGTCATAGTCCAATGTTTTGGACACGAATGGGAATGACCTGGAGACTCTCAGATTGCACTCGATGACTTTCAATTCATTGTCCTAGAAAAATGTACGGTCACAAGTCACAGGTCAGGTGAGTCAACCACAAATCCCTTAAACTAAAATTTAAATTCAAACATACCTTAGCCAATAACTGCATGTTGAAAGGTCCGGTGACCTCCAATGACCTTGCAATAGCTTGACAAATACATTTGATTTTTGCCAAAGTCTCCTGATTCAAATCCTGTGGTGGAGTCACTAAAGTTGCATCCCCTGAATGCACTCCAGCATTTTCAACGTGTTCAGAAACAGCCATGCAAATTATCTCTCCTTCATTTGCAACAGCATCCACGTCCAATTCCTATTTTCGAAAAAATTTAAATATAAATTTTCAAAAAATTTAAATCAAAATTTTCCAAAAAAATCCAAAAATTAATTGTACTATACGAACCTTGGCTTCAACGATGTATTTTGAAATGACGACTGGACGATCCTTATTCAAGGCACAAGATGCTTTCAAATATTTTTGTAAATCTTGGTCGCTATGAACGACACACATGGCCGCTCCACTCAGGACGTAAGATGGTCGTACAAGGCAGGGGTAATCAACTTCC
This sequence comes from Protaphorura quadriocellata, assembly GCA_034698945.1. Taxonomy (NCBI): domain Eukaryota; kingdom Metazoa; phylum Arthropoda; class Collembola; order Poduromorpha; family Onychiuridae; genus Protaphorura; species Protaphorura quadriocellata. The sequence continues at coordinate 8,739 of JAQGCA010004279.1, forward strand.
TTGCAAAATTCCATGGCAGACTCCAAGCTCGTCAGTTCCTTCCATCTAAATCAATAAAGATATAAAATACAACTTGAAATTTTTCAAAAACTCCCCCGAGGGAATATATTGAAGAGTCTTGAAAAAAAAATTGAACGAGATCCGACCAAAAATGACGTCACACTAGGTGGGCGATTGAGGTCAACTTTTTGGTCTTCCACCATCTTGTTTCCCCAAACCTGGGGTAAAATATATTTTTTTTTAAATATTTTTGGACCACTGTTCCCACCCAGAAGAACTACTCCAAGTTTCGTTTCAAATCTCCGACCCCCACCCTACCTATTTTTCAACCATGCCACATTTCAAAGATTCTTACACAGAAATTCAGTGCTTTGCCAAAAAAAATTCTGTGACCAAGTAATACCAAGTATTCGGAATACATCGGATTGAATCGGCTATACTCGGAAAGAGTCGGTTCGGTTTGGTTGGATTACTTTAGTTTAGAGACTCTAGGAACACTCGAACACTGCAGTCCGAATTAATTGGAAATGATCAAATAAAGGCAGTTCTGGGCGATACTTACTGGTCGTTATACTCGGAAAATGTCGGATTTTGTCTGTAAGACTCGGAGTATTTCTTCAGGTTTGGTCGGTAATGGCCTGGTTTGAACGGAAATCTACGGAGTGTGTCAGCATTTGCTGCAAATACTCGGGGAATAACGGAAAGTTTCAGTAGTCCTCGCAAAACACCGGAGAGTTTCAATAGAACTCGGAGAATACCCGAAAGTATCGTCAGTATTTGGAGAAAACGCAAAAGTTTCAGTAGAACTTGGAGAAACTTTCGGTAATATTTGTAGATTATCAAAAATATTCGGTAATATTACAAGAATTTCGAAAATATTCGGCAATATTACAATATTATCGAAAATAGTCGGTAATATTTGAAGATTATCAAAAATATTCGGTAATATTTGAAAATTATCGAAAATTGTCGGTAATATTACAAGATTATCGAAATTATCGAAAATATTCGGAGAACACCTAAAAGTTTCAGCAAAACTCGACGAAACTTTCGGTAATATTTGAAGAAAACAGAAAAAAAATCGGTAATATTCGGATAACACCTGCACATTTCGGGAAATAGTTGATCTGAGAAGAGATAAAGTTTGACCATGTACCTGGGCTGTGAAATTCCAGCACTGTCTAACATTCTTGAGAATTTGAATCGATTCTCTGCATTGTCAATGCTCTCGGGTGAAGTGCCCAAGATTTTTGCTTGTTGTCGATGTAAATCCATGGCAATATTATTCGGAAGTTGACCTCCCATGCAAAGAATAATTCCTTCTGGGTTTTCCAGATTGTAAATGTTCATCACGATCTATGAAAATTATTACAAACATTAAAAATGAACAAATTGTATTTCTTTTTGTAAGTGAAAAATGAGTTAAAATTACCTCGAATGAGATTTCATCAAAATAAAGTCGATCACACATGTCGTAGTCCGTTGACACAGTTTCTGGGTTATAATTGACCATGATTGTCTTCTTCCCCAATTCCCTCAGTTCTCGAATACACCCAACAGCACACCAATCAAATTCAACTGAACTACCAATCCGGTACACCCCAGAACCGATGACCATCACGTGACGTCCAGGAAAGTCAATGTCATGCTCATTAGCATTATAAGTCAGGTACAAATAATTCGTGGAAGCTGGCCATTCCGCAGCTACCGTGTCAATTTGTTTCACGAATGGTAAAACACCTAAAAAGTACAATTAAATAATTTTAAAAATATTTCTAAATATCAGAAGGCTTGATCTTGGA
>JAQGCA010004280.1:0-10536 GCA_034698945.1 Protaphorura quadriocellata
CTACCCTAATTTAATTCGAATCGGTTGGTCAAAAGTTACGGCAAAATGAAGTTGGGGCCATCATTCTGGTACACCCTGTATATTTTCAAGCACCTGTAACTCGCTCACTAAATTAGAAGTGACGTGTAATTGTAATTGCACTTACGAAAAGCATTCCTGTCCCGATCATTCTGTTTCGATTTCCGATACCCACAATTTGAGAAGGCAATTACAAAATTACGAGCTTTGAAAGCCAATTTGGAAAGTACGAAAGAATTTGGAACTGCGAGAGGTTGAAATTTTGAAACGTGGATTTGTTGTGAAATAGAATTTTGATTGAAGAGCAGAAATATTTTATTGAACTTTGATAACAAGTAGTGTTTGATATTAGGAGCTGATAAAGCAACATTCGAACGCCTCAGTTGCACCAATAAATTGCACGTGCGTAAAATTATGCCGCTTAATTTGAGCAAGTCAGCGTCATTTTTTTCAGCATTCACGTTACATATTACTGCCGCTACGATAGCGTGACATTTCAAAATTATGACTACGAAATGGTAAATATAGGTTACAGTTGGCGGTGCAAGAAACAACGTCGTTTTTTTTATAACCGGTGGACCAAAACTTATTGTTTCTGCAAGAATTTCGCTTTCTGTTGGACAATTCTCGAATACTCCATCACGTCATTTGGTTGACCAGTATGAGATTACCTAAGAGGAAAGTTGTCGAAATATGTTGCTACGTTATTGTATTTACGATCAAAACAGGAAAACTTTCTCGGACTCTTCCATTGTTCTTGAAAGAATCAGGTCACTTCACTTGGTTTTGATTCGTACCCGTACCAGTCACCAAATTGTGAATTAACACAGCATCGTTCAAGTACTTTCTGGGAGTAACGATGTAGAATTCTCTACGACGGTGCACTGTTTTCTTCTACTACAAATTCGAATAGACTTCTGGAAAAGTTCTGGAGATATTCAACATGTTGACCCTCATCACTGGTCATTTTCCATACAAGTTCACAGTGATGTCGCCTGGAAGACCGGGTGGTCCCACCACAACGGTCCTTCTACCGATATTTGTGGTGTTCATAATTTTTTGCAATATTTTACTAGCCTTTCACATGTTACACGAAAGTTTCGGAATTGACTACATGAATGTAAATAATGGTGAACCATTCGAGGACTCTGTCTCTGATATTTCGGGAAATAATGTATTGAGTCTCGAAGAAATTTTGAAAGATCAGGAGAAAGCGAAGGAAGAAAATGTTGATGAATTTATTATAGCAGTCCTAAAAGAGTACAAATTCTTAGAAGTGGATTTAACTGCCAAAAGGATGAGTTTATTTTATGAGTTTGACGAAGAGATTCGTGAAGATTTCCGAAAGGTTGTGTCTGGATTGGGTGAGGGTGGGGTCAAAGCGTCGGTTCCTGAATTCCAAGCAGTCATTGCCGCCGAAATTGCGAAGAAAGAAGGTTTCAATCGACTCTTGAGTCAAATGATTAGTGTGAATCGAACTGTTCGTGATAATCGGGAGAGCACGTAAGACATTCGAATTAATTTCAAATGATGCGGTTGACTTCTTTTCCCCTTTCTATTGTGTTTTTGGTATTTTCCACAGTTGCAAGTACATGGAGTACGACAGGGATCTCCCGGACGCTACAGTCGTTATAATTTACACAAACGAAGCATTTTCATCACTAGTCCGAACAATTCACAGCGTCATTAATCGAAGTCCACCAAAATTGTTGAAGGAAGTTGTCCTCGTGGATGATTTCAGTGATCATCGAGAACTTCAAGGAAAACTTGAGCGATACATTGCCAAACAATTTCCGCCTAATAAAGTACGATTAGTGAAACTTCTTCGAAGAGGGGGTTTGATTCGTGCTCGAATGATTGGAGCTCATCTTGCCGTTGGGAAGGTCGTGGTTTTTTTGGATGCCCATTGTGAGACAAGTCCGTACTGGTTAGGAAAATACGATTCTTTCAAAAACACGTGTTACATAAGTTTCAGAAGTAATTGAATTGTGAACCACCCTGTGTGTAGGTTGGAGCCAATCGTCCAGAGAATCAAGGAAGAGAGAACTGCTGTACTGGTTCCAATTATCGACGGAATTGATGCAAACACTTTAGAATACTTGGAAGGAGGAGAAAAATTTGATATCGGAGGATTCATTTGGGGAGGTCAGTTTTATTGGATAAGTGTTCCGGATTATGAGGCGCGGCGGAAAGGTCAACATCACGCACCGACTAGGTCCGCCACAATGGCAGGTGGTCTCTTTGCCATAGAGAGGAAATATTTCTGGGAAATTGGGTCTTACGATCCGGGAATGGAAATATGGGGCGGAGAGAACTTGGAGATATCATTTCGGGTAATCAATGTGGCTCAATACTTTACAAGTTACACCAATAGGAGCTTACTCACACCCGCGCCGTTGCTTCAAATACTGACACCATGATTCTTGGATATTTGGACAACCTCAATTTCTCTTTGGTTTTGCAGATTTGGCAATGCGGTGGGTCACTAGAAACGATCCCTTGTTCCAGAGTCGGTCATATTTTCAGGACATTTCACCCATACACTTTTCCGAAAAAAGATTCCCCTGCCCTCAATATGGCCAGAGTCGCGGAAGTGTGGATGGACGAATACAAGGAATTTTATTACAAACATCTTCCTGACCTTCAGGTATTGTTTGACATTGATTATTGGTATGGCCTTTGACCTTGGCCTAGGATTTTAACGAAACACATTATCATTCTGTACACCAGAGTAAGGATCACGGTGATGTGAGCAGACGCCTGGCCTTGAAGAAACGTTTAAGGTGCAAAAGTTTTAAATGGTTTTTGGATAACATTTATCCGGAAAAGTTCAGGTTGTATGAACATTCAAAGGAAAGCGGGCAGGTAGGACTTCAAATATGTTCTACTGTACTGCTATTCCGGTAACAGATTGAAACTATTCATTATTCTCAGGTGAAACATTTGGCAACTAATCAATGTTTTGATAACATGGGCCACGATGAGGTGAATACTCCGAATTTCACATTAGCAGTTTATTCATGCCACGAACAACTCGCCGTAAATCAAGTAAGTCAATTTTCTTAATTGTTGCTTATTACATAGTCTCAAAAAGCCATGAAATATTCAGGAACATGTCAATTCTCAATACAACTTTTTCATACTCACGCTTACGTAGCCAGTTAATACTATTGTTAATAATCATGCGTTTACAACTACGAGTAATTGACCCTGATAGCAATCAATATTTAAATGTAACGTTCTTTCATGGATTATCCGCAGTTATTTTTCATGAGCAATACTGGAGAACTTCGTCGGGAACTTCATTGTGCAACCGCAAAAGGGGGCAACACGCGTATTGATATGATTCAATGTGAATATTTGACATCTCCTGAGAAATGGGAATACAAAGACTCAACCTTGAAGCATTTACCTTCAGGGAGGTGCTTGGCACTCGTGACATCTGGTGGAATACACGAAGTTATTCTGGAGGACTGCGTTCCATCTTCATCGTCTCAGCGATGGATTTTTAAATCGTGATCTATTAGAACACACTCTATTTTAAGTTTTAGCGTCACCATAACATATTATGGATCCAGTATACACTTGTTTTCTTCTATTCCTACAGTATGTTGAATAGTAGATGAAACATCCTGGCGATAGAATGCCTGATCGGATCTACCATTATTTACTTATATGCCTGCGTAATTAAATCAACTCCGCGGACATTGGTACGAGTACCATTACGGCTGCAGTTTTTCCTGCTACTTGGGGTACATTTACACCAATTCACTTGTGAAAATTTCTCGTGATTCAGACAATTGATCCGATTAATGTATTTTGTTTTAAACAATTAATTTAAATATGTTTGTACAATTAATGTAATTCAGTTTTTGCTGCTTGCGAAATCAAATTGTAAAAAGAGCGTAATTTGTACAATTTTACTGGATACGGAGTTGTCAATAGTTAAAATTAGAACATGCCAGAATTTCAAAATCTTTGCAAATCAACTCACGACCTTCAAACTGTATTTTAATTTCTTTTGCACTGCTTTCCAATACGGTTCCAAGTATGATAAACGTTGTCCCATTCGCATCTACTCTACATCTTCCCACGTACACATTTTCATTTGATTTGCTTCTCCCTCCCGCCAGAGCTCCGACCGGAATGATGCCCATTGCGGTCACCCATCTCAAAGCAGTATTGACTGGATTTGTAAGAACTTCAAAGCCAGATGCCAACCAAAATTCCAGCCCATTGTTAGCGACCCAACAGAATTCTAAGTTATTGGAGGTCTTCCCAACATAAATGTTCCCGTCCACGTACGCTCTACATACATAGAGTTTGGCACCTTGAGACTCATATCCAGCGACAAACGCTTGTTCCGGCGTTATTTCCTTTGGAAATCGGAATCGGTAGGACATGCAACCTTCGAGATGATAAGAATGTATTATACATATAGGAATAAGTAGTTTAGTGATAAATTCGGGAGTTTCACTATAATGATCTTAGACGGCCTTCATTTGAGATTTGACCGCAGTTCGTTACTCCAGGAAGTATGGGAGTTAGACACTTTTTAATTTCCAAAAATTCACCACAAGGGTAATGCATGGCACTTAGGTAGTCATACAGGTGAGTGCCATTATATCCATTAGACTCGGTGCATTCTTCTTGCTTGACGTAAGAATCGCGGTCGTATCTTCCCTGCTCATGCGAAAGGCATGCAATATGACCCATCTCATGGATTATGATACCTAATCAGACGGTTAGAGTAATATATTTAAATACCGACACATAATACATTGCAGGGACACCACTCAGTCCTTACGGCAAAGCGTAGTAGAAGTGGTAGTAGAAGGTAAAAGCGATATACTTTTTTGCCGTAAGGACTGTGCGGTGTTGTTTTGGTCAGTATTATTGAAATACCTGTACTTCGGCAGAGTGGTCTGGAGTAGAAGAACAAATCAGATACACCTTGTTTATAACAAGCACTCGCTTCTGCACACCCGGTGCCATTTCGTTCTTGGAAAAATGCGTAATTTGTATCCCCATCCCGTGGCAACCAGCGCAGACAAGTCTTCTGGTGATAGTCGTCAATAGCTGATTGAATACTCATTCTATCTGTGGCGGAAAATTCCGGACTTATTTCGTAAGGGATAATTCCACCGGGCCAGAGAGTCTGGCCAATGATCTGAACAGCAGTGCCTATAATTAATAAAAAAATAAATGTGAGTTTCCACCCAGCGACACCTTCGAAAGAACTGTGAAGCCTACGGCCGAAAGGAGGTCGTCGTGTTTGGCTAATATTTGATATATTGTATTAATAGTTTAAACGTACTTTAAAGATGAATCTGTTTCATACTAATTAAAAGTGAGAGCGTCATTACGAAAAATGCTGCGAAATCCATCTCGGTTTAAATTGAATAGAAATGCGTAGACAATTTACTTTTGAATCTTGAATGAATAAATTGCTAGTAATTTGTTCCAATTATACACACCAAAATGGGATGAAAGTAAGCACTTGCATGTAGAAGTATTTTTGTGAGGTCTGAACGAAAGCTAGCTAACTGTTATCTATCGATGTCACGCTGGAGTTTGAACTTGTTATTCCGTCGAGTGTAGATTGCAGTAATGGTGGTAATTCCATTACGTCCGGGTTAACGCTATTCTGCCATGTGCTGAAAATTACAGGTATATAGGATCCGTTTCACCATCTCGAATCAAAACACTTGAAATACTTCCTTCCCGGGAATAATTTCTGCGCAATAGCTAAATAAAAATCCATGGTTAGGTAATGAGTTAATTTTTAACTTTTTAAATCTCAAATAAACTAGAGCCGCGTTGGGGAAAGACCAGGAATGAACAAAGTAAATAGTGCAGTGCATTGCAGCGTTACCTCAATACTATGCAGTCCTGTCAGCACAAATATTTTTGAGTTTACTTACGAGGAATGTACTTAGGCTGTCCGGCTGCGATTTCCCCCAATTTTTTTTCCCTGAAAGACCTTCACCAAAAACTAGTATGACCGAAGTATGCCGACGCAATACTCAAAATTCGATTTTTAAGAGTGCAAAGAGTCTATCAATATTTTAGCATGGGATATCCCATGCAACTCTCCCCCCAAACTGATCCCAAGACCCAAAATTTTTTCAGAAATCAAAAAAGAAATTCTTTTCAGAGAACCGTAGAGTTGTTTGAAAAAATAAATTAGATGATAAAAAACCTCATAACTAACCTCTTTGGACTTTGTTTCAAATTTTTTAATTTTTTTCTAGATGGAATTTTGAGTATTGCGTCGGCATACTTCGGTTATACTAGTTTTTGGTGAAGGTCTTTCAGGACAAAGGTTTGGGCGAAATCGGAGGCAGGCAGCCTAAGTACATTCTTCGTTAGTAAACGGCTGATCTTAAAACTGACGGGGATCATGCATTTTCAAAAAATTCATTTAAATGAACTCCGACTTCATATTTTAATCCGCAATAATTTTACTGAAGGCAAGTGTTGGACCATCATCCGTCCTGTTTATGTATGTGAACACATACATTTTATATTAAAAAATTTCAAGAAAGTACATTTATAGAACGAACGTCTATATTCGGAAATTGAATTACCACCTTCTGAATTATAGACTCCTATATATTAGAGATTACGCTGCATACAGTCCTGTAGACTTTCAACCATTCTGAGTATTCGAAATCTGAGACCCAACTTTTTCAAGTTTATCTCTCTTTCTTCAGTCTACTTAGAATGGCAAGAAACTTTCCGACGACAAATTAAAAATTGATACATGAGTTCAGTAGTTTTTATATAATACCTATAATCCATTCCAGTAGCACGATCTCTAATTATATTAACGATCATTATTAAATAAAAAATACCCGGTAGTTAATTGGTTTGTACTTACGACCAAAGGCCGCAAAATACAAGTGCTAATATCATGAGTACATGAAAATTCAATTTATTGCCATCACTGGTGTGTTAGAAGTATAATATGGAATCTCAAAACTCCACTGCTGAGATGTTAACGTTAAATTACAATTGCTTAAAGTAAGTTCGTATTTTCCAGTACCGGAATTGTCGACTGTCAGACATTTTTCAGTTCGTAAATGTTTCGGTTGTAAGGTTTTGTACTCCCAAAGTTCTCCAACGGTTAGATTCTCACTTGTTTAGTATTTAGTACTCTCCTGCATTTTGGCTATGCAAATATAGGTACTTAAGACAAACCTTCAAATTCTAATGCATCCGATCATACACTATGTAAAAGAATTATTCACCCCCTTGGTACGGAACCCATTCCAATAACCGTGTCTTTTTTTACTAAGTGCACTTACAGTTAGGGCTAGGAAATATTTTTTTGTGAAGCACATGCATTTATGATTAAAATGATACACGTTCCTTATCTGGATAGGAATGCGTTCTCCGGCAGGACCAAATGAATCCTGTCAAAATAGATCCCCTTTTCGTTTACGTGCTCACCGCGAATACATTTTGGTTAATAATGTCCCTCAATATTTCTTTCCGACACGCCACAACAAACATCGATAGTTAAAACTACCGTAATTTGGTTGAATTAAAAAATTGTACTCTGGAAAATTTGGAATGGTAGAAGACGTCAACTCTCTCTGAAGTTCAGTGAGATAGGATTATGACTTTATATACCCAAGACCCATGGGACATAAAAAATTTGGGTACATAATTCTCTTTTACTGCAAAAAAATTGAGAATGACCGGCATAGTCGTGAATCCTGGCCGTCCAGGAAGAAATCAGAAGATCAGTCTTTGTGCCTAGCCACTAGAGTTGCGCCTAGCCACTAGAGCTGAGGAATTGGTTTACCCTTGGGTTTGGGTTAAGCATAGCTCACGGGATACAAGACTGGTCTGGTCCTACTAGTCAGAAACATCCCTAGATGTCCTGCCTCTATTACTACCAGATAAACGGAAGTTAGTGTTGACCAGTACGTAAACCCCCCGGCACCACTTAAAAATCAATTCAGCTAAGCTACCCAGCTAACATGCAGAACTGAAGGGGCTATGCCTAAAGTTCCTTTTTCCTTTTAAACGAATTAACCGAAATATTGTGCAGAAATTAATTGCAAATACATTTATATGATAGTTTGACCTGTACGAAACTGACTCAGTTGCAGGTTGTATGATAAAATAATGAATTCTGATCTGACCGCACGAACGTTTGAAATTAAGTTTCGAAAATTAAAATAAAAAATAAAATCGAAACTGTAATCACAAGTAAGATTCATTCATAAGTTGTATTCATTTTATTAATTTCATTGATTTTGGCACAATTTTCTATGAACTAATGAGTGGGCTTGTGATTTAAACATTGAGAATTTGGATGGACAACAATAATATCCAATTATGATTGATTTGAGTTTTCTTAAGTTGGTACTTGGCGGCCCATATTGAAATCGAAGAGACAAATTGCGATGTTGATGTAAAGACCATTCGTTATTCCGAGCCACTGAAAATTCACAAAGAGTAGTCCAAGTAAATAAAATTTGGTTGATTAAAGCCTGAATACTGATCTGGGTTAAAATTTGTATGGACATACCCTAGCAGTTCGACGGTACATGTAGTAATTGTTACTGAGACTTTTTACAGACTCCTTGTGACTGCCGTGACTCTCAATACGACGTCTATCAAAATTAATATCACCACCGCCCAAAGGGATGTAAGTTCCGTTTGCAGACACCAAGTGTCTGTCAACGCTGACAAACCAAACAGCAGCCGAGGCGATGAGGAATAGACCGGCAACCAGATAGAAAACGAGATCCTGATAAATTACAAAAGAATTTCTTGCCACTTTCTTGGTCCAAGCCGGAAATTTTTGAATTTTTTGAAAACTGAACAAGATCTTACAAATTTTTTCCTCAAGTCGGATACTGGGATGACGATGAGGAGAAGCAAATTCCAAATCACTGAGGCGATAAAAACAATGATGACAAGGGCCAAGTAAGATGTTTCCAATGGATTTCCTCCCATTAAGTTGTATTGGTATGAGTCCGCTGTCAATCCCACGGTAAATAGTAAGGACATCTTAAAAAAAAATATTTTAACTTTCAAAAGCTGGCGGTTGAATTTGGATAAATTATTCTTACCATTGCAAAAATTTTGGACAAGCCAGTCCAGCAATTAAGCATGCTGCAGTCACACATTTTAACTGCGGGCTGTGGTCCTGGTGGCGGCAAGACTGCGGGCTGTGGCCGTGGTGGCAGCGAGACTGCAGACTGTGGTCGTGGTGGCAGCGAGTCAGCCATTTTAACTGCGGGCTGTGGTGGCAGCGAAAATTTAGTACTAATTCTATGGAATTAGAAACTAATTGTGTACTTGCTATTTAGAAGAACGACGGAATGGAGTGATGGGTACACAATTTTCAATTCAAAATAAATCTCCCACTGAAAACTATCTACAACTTTAGCAAACGAAAAAATTGTGATAATTTGGCCTTCGATTTTTATGAGTTGAATAATTTGTTGCCAAGAATTGTAGAAAACAATGCTCGTCAGGTTGTTATGGTGAGAACATATTATGGAATATATCGTTTTCAAAATATTCATATTTCGGAACTCCCAAATTTGTCACAAGTTATCCCGCTGTGTATTTCTCAACCTGCAGGGAATAATTCTGTTCGTGCTTCGAGGATATTGTCATGCAAGTTAGCATTTAATGCAAATACAAATAAAATGCAAAACTAAGGATACAAAAACCTGCAAAGTCAATTAACGTACACCAAACTGAAATGAAGATTTTGAATCCGATAAAATAAAGGCACTTAGAGACATTCCCTTCGAAATTTAGGAATTCAGGTCGCAAAAAATCTCATTCTTTCTGAAAACCTCCTCGTATGTCGACCCGGAACCTTCATATTTATTTTTTCTCTTTCTATTTATTATTTAAGAAATAATTGAATTATTAGAACTGTTGTTAAAATCCAACAAAATGTTGGTCAATTCAATAAGAGAATTTGGCTTTTTCGTAACTGAATGAAATAATTTCGACTTATGACCATGACCAAATATTTAAAGAAATCTTGACACCGACCTTCTGTCATACTTTGTAATCTCTTATCAAAAAGACAATACAAACTATACTGTGTGTATATTTCAAAATTTCCTATCTTTCAAAAAAAAACGTAGTTTGGAGAAGTGAAATTGCAGTTTTTTTTCATATTCCTCTCTCAGCAAACATATTTTCTTTTCATACTAAAAAGAAAAGTCTGACTTTTCACCTCTTTACTGAACTGTTATAATCATCATTTTTATGGGATGTTGTGTACGATTGAAATAAATAAATCAGCATTATCATCAAGCATTATCACCAGCCACCGAAACCGACACCAACAACACAACTGACCATGTCAACTGGGGTGTTATTACCGCAAGACGTTGCACAAGTAAGGTCACGTCGAAGTTCGCCAGAGTTGCTCAGGAAGAAGACCTGTCGAAACTAGGGCTCGGACCGTTTCGTTTCGTTTCGTTTCTTGGTAGAAACGGAAACGAAACGGAAACGGCGCTAGTGGAAACG
>JAQGCA010004281.1:0-10534 GCA_034698945.1 Protaphorura quadriocellata
TATTGTTGTAATACTTCTCCAACAATTTACTGTTTTGAATAATAATATGGCAAAAGCTATGATACCTTTCAATCGATATCCTTGTAGAGGAAGGAAATTATTAGATTATAAAAAATAAAAATACGATTGAGCTGTTGCCACAATGAATCTGGAATGTGACAATTAATTTAGAAGAAATGTCCAAGGCTTTTAATCTCAAAACTTGTTCGGTATTTTCTACATAAGACTCTGTAAAATGAGCACGGATAAGCATATGACCGACGAACTGCGCAAATGAATCAAAATTTTCAAGTATTTCCAGTAATTTGCACCAACTTTTTGTCTGACAAGACTACTTCATTTTTTTTCAACGATTTTTCCAAAGAAATCGAACAATGTAGCTACTGTACAACATTAAATTATAAACTCAACTACGGTATGTCAGGGTTTGAAGTTGAACTAGTCGGACTTATCGCAGCACTTCCATTACTTTTTTCATCAAAAAATAATTCCATTCTTTTGATCTGTTTTCTTCGAGCCGTCGCACGTGCAAATGGAATAAGAATTGGAATGACGAGAAAGACAATAATAAAGGTCCCAGTATAAAATGCATTGACAATATTTGAGATGCAATTTGTTGACCACCCCGTAATATTTCCGAATAAGACGTAGAGGGCAGTTTCTGCCCAAACAAACCAGAATATCCACAAGGGATCACTCATTGGAATAAATATCGTTGCAAAATATCCCACAAATGTTCCACAACAGGAAAGTGATTGAAATTCTTGTGGATTTCGGCTTCGCCGAGTTCTAAGTAATTGTCTGGTGAAATCAACAAAGGTGAAAATGAGGCGAGGAACAAACATCAAAATAATTCCGAGTAAGATTGAAGCAAATGACGCTCTCTCCAAAAGGCATCCAAGTCCCATTAAAAGATATGCGATTGCCATTGCTCGTGATCCTGCGGACAAAATTAAATACAATTGTGGTTCCGTTCAAGATTTTAAGTAGAAATATTTACTGATAGATTTGAATCGTAGTGAAATACTCACCAAAACTGGAGAACATTCGACAAGCAATGAATAGCCTCTTTTTAACTCCGTAAGCCGCAGGTATGACCATAGTTTCAGAATTTTGATTTTTATATGGCAAATTTGAGATTGTCATTACTGCGAGAGACAAGACGACAGCCGTAATGCTAAAGATTGCTGCAAAATAAGTAAATAGCGGAAAATGTATGTAACGCTTTGTATTTAAACTAACGAACAACTTTAAATTATGAGAACGTAATTACCTTTCGCAAAGCTGATCTCATTGACAGTTTCCATCAGGACGACTAGTTGAAACGTGGCTTGAGGAGCTGACTGGAAGAAACTTTGTATTCGAAGCATATTCAAGGAAAAATCTTCAACACCAAAAAATTGCAAACCGAATATTTGCTCCTGCCTAGCCCGGAGTCCCGTTTGGACGTAATGGTAGGAACTAGTTTTGGCCAAAATTATGTCCTTACGATTAATATGGGCTTAAGAAATCAATTAAGCAACATTCTCGGTTAGAAGGAATTACCTTATCACTGAGCCCAAAAATGGGAAGCAACTTGTTAGAAGTTTCACCCGTTTCCCGTTCAGGAACAGACGATTGAGCGTGTCCGTACTATAATTTATAAAATTATTTATATTTGATTAGTACCGAGTTCTTGAATTGACTCATCTAAAGTAAACTTATGGAATTTAAACAAAAATAGTGTGTCAAGTTCTGCCAACCGATGTGTTGGTACTTTCCGCCAATAGGTACTTTTTGTGGGAGCTGTTCATATGCACACGGTGGTCCACAAGTTTGTACCATAACAGTAAGATCAAATTGGACCAAATAAGCTAAAAGGTTCACTTAGAATTTAATATGGAACCATTTTTTATGCAAGTCCAACTCAAGTCGCGTTCCATTCCATTCAAATATTTGAGATAAACAAGATTAACCCAAGAGAGATGGAAGAAATCTTGATTTTTCCAGCATAAATCCCTGCTCGATATGATTGAGTACTAATTCTGGGTCTTGTAAAATCTGCATCCAAAATGTATATCTCACGTTCCTATGTCATACCCTCCGTGAGCAGGCTAGATGAGGAGTTGAAAATACTGAATAGTATGTTCATATCAGCCGGAAGAAAATCGACTTCAAGTGGAATTAAATAGTAAACAAAACTCATTCTGACGGGCGCGCGTTTCTTACTGATTGGAAGAAACCCTTGAATTCTTTGCCCAGGACTTTATTAATTTAAGATAAAATGTCCTAGAAAGAGAAATCTTTAATTACTCGACATGACTGTAGTGGTTGAGCATTCCTCCTGCACCAAAAATCATGATGATACACGTGAAGGTGGAAACCCATTTGAGATCGTCCGCATAATGCCACCAAATAAGTCCAAAATCAGTAACAAAATTACCAATACTGGTAAACAAAACAATGAGAGAAAAAATAACATCTGGTCTGGTCACTTTAGTATAGTTTGGATCAGGAAAACCAAAATTATCATCTGAAACTCCATTCCTAATTATTTCCTGTTTCCTCCGTTTGTCCTTTGTTGAATGATTTGGACTTCGTGTACGTGTCACTTTCTTCTGATACTCAATTTCACTGTCATCAGATGAAGAGAACTCATCGTCCCCATCACTTATTTCTATTTGTTTCTGGTTAAATTTTGGTGGATCTGACACAGACAAATGTTCCGAGTCATTCAGACTTGACTTTGATTTGGTCCGATTGAAATGTAATTCTTCCAATTGAAAACTTTGTCCGTTCAACCTCTCATTGTTACTCGCACTACTGCTGACAGGTTCCATTTTATGAATGGTTAATAAATCTCACATTTAACAATTTTTGGCACATAACTCATTGCATTTTGAGTCGGTTTCTCCAAAAGCAAGTTTTCCGACTAAGGACTTCCAAATTTTGGATGTCCTCATAATAAATGAATCAGACTCATGACAAATGTCCACTTTTCAGAAAGATCTCACTGTCGTATAATTTTAATCTCTTCAGAATCTGCTATGCCCACAATAGATAAATGCTTTTAAGTTGAGAATTTTCGTGTTCAATTAAATTCTCGGCGTAAAATTGAATATATGTCACTCGCAGAATAGTAGTTGACCCTTCGTGTACTTGGAGCATACGATTTGTCTGAGTGCAAGGTGCAATATACAGAATATTGCCTTACAATATTCCCTGTGAAAATGATCCACGGTATTGGTTAATACCAAACATTAAACAGTTCACCGCACAATATGTCAAAGAGTTGACAAATCTTGCTTTGTTATTTAAACTGATTTTAATTTCCAGTACAAGTTCAACTTCCCACTTGCTATTATAGTTTCGATTTTTGGTTGTCTGTATAACAAAAATGAACCTTTCGGCCAGCGAGAATGTAACACGGACATCGGTCATGCAGATAAAATAATATTCAGGGCTTAACCATTTGGGTTCACATAATGTCACTTCAAAGTTTAATTTATAATTGCGTTTCCAACGTTGCCTTCAGTATTTGTCGTCAAGTGTTCGCACCTTTAAAACCTCTCAATTTTGGTTTAACACATCACATTTTTGCATTCCATTTTTTGTAGAGAATCACCGTATCTTTTTACTTCCTCCTTCATCTAATACAAATGCGAAACAAGTTTTTGTGATCTCACGGTTCCATAAATTATGTCCTTGATGAATACTTGTGCGCATCCAACACCAGTTCATCTGTATACAAGTTTTTGTTTACAATTAGTACCGTCTTAGCTCATTTCGCTGAGGAAAATTACACTTCACTGATTAAAAAGCTTGAAACTACGCGACTGTATAAAATTCCAAATATTGCTACCACCCCTGTTTCGATCAGAATCAGAACTGTATGGGTGAAGATATTGTACATGTGCACTAATTACAATAAAAAATTACGAAGTTAAATTTTGTTTAAGCATTTTTTCCAGTGTAGAGGTGTGTCTGCCTAAAATAACGAGGGTGATTTAATATAACAATGGCACATAGATTCCTGTAGTTGCTGTGTTGTTTTTCACCTGGAGTAAAAAGAGTTGCTTGAATGCCCACTCATTATTCTTCGTGCTTCCGTTCTTATGAATAAATTGCAAATGAAGATAATAAATTATGATAATACAGTCCAAAAGCAAACACTGTTTAACCCTTATTACTTCATTTGTACGTGCTCAAACGAACTGGCGAACGTCCCTGTTCAGTGCTAAAAATATTCACCTTCACGCTCCCGTTAAATTAGGTAACATTAACATGAGCTTAAGGACACAAAAAATTAATTCTTAAAACCTCGGGGCTACGTTATACAGGTAAGGAGCGCAGCGTGATGGTGAATGTGAAATGCGTTTTAATTTCTCCAGTAGAAAATTGAATGCAAAAATGTGCGTTCTCACTGTGCTGTATCTGTTCAGATTTTGATACATACCTATTAGTTTCTATCAGCCGTATACATGTCTTCTGTAAACACACGCCCGGTTAAACGTTACATGTGTACAGTGCAGTGCTTGGATTTTAACAATCTAATCAGACATGACCAATATTTGTGTCGTCTGATACATGGAAATGAATCATCTATGACTAAGTTTTTAAGCTCAGGAATGAACTCAACAATATATTTAATGTAATACATAGAATTCCTCTAGCCTGTCACCTTTTCCATTATAAATATTCCCAAAATATGGGAGACAATAGAATTTAGTGAATCACAGGCAAGGGACGTTAACCGGGTGTAAAACCAGAAATGTCGATGCTCTAGGATTATAATAGTCAATTCAAGTTTCCTGGTCAAGCTTCTAAGTTGCATCAGACAACATTGGTGATGCTATTACGTCCTTGATTTCGAATTAAATTGTCTAGCAAATGTTCGTCTCATATTTTAGTGTTAACCGCTAACTTGAGTGAAGTAAAATTTCTATTCACCACCGTCTAGCCCGTGCGTAGCGGTTGGATTGAAAGAAACGTAGACACTCGAATTAGTGTTCAGTGTTGCTTGTTAAGCGAACCCAAGGTGGATTTAAATTACGTTAGTCATAAAATGAGGTGGATGAAGAAATTCTCTACATGTTTCGATAATCACATTTAGGATTTATTCCACAATTTTGTCAACCGATTTTTGAGACATACGCAATTTGTAAAGCATGCATATTCATTTTTCGTATTCGATTAATTTAATTACATTTGATTCAAGCACGCACTAACTATGTAGTAGTGCATTTTTATCAAAATACAATTCCATTTCGAAATTCTCCGATTGGCATTCATGAAATTTTACAAAATATAATCTTATAACACACAAATCTCGAGTCATACAAAGTATACACATGCATTTTACATTGCACGTGATCCAAATCAGAAAAAAATTCTGATGAATTCACTTTTCAAGAGAATCAGAAGAATTACGTTCGAATGAGAAAAAATTTGTCACAAATCGTGTAAAAACAAGTTGACATTAAATGCGTTGGATTTCTCATTAGCATACGTGAAACTCCATATTTAAAAATAAAGACAAAGCACATTTAGCTAAAAAAAATTAACTTGAATACCTGCGACTTTCCGACTGAATTAAGTCATACCATTGCAAATCAAATTAGTTACTTGGCGTGATGCAATAATAATTATACAGGTACATAATTTGGATAATTTTCTGACTCCTCATATCATGTTTGCAACACTACTACGAAAGGTAAGACCAGTAGATCAGCGTAGATTCGATATTAATAATGACATGTCTAATTTCAAAAAACAATAAACTCAAAACGGAGCTGCAAATTGTTCATCGATACCTTATTGTTTGCAAGTATAATATATAAAGTGGGTTTTCAAATCATTTGAGTAAGCGAGAAGACCAAACCTTCAGACGAATTCTGTGAAATCGTCAACACTAAATGCAGGTCTTGCTTGGGCGGTCGATGGCGAGGAGAAATCATGTCCATCTTCCGAACCTGGAACTACACCCAACTCTTGGACCAAGCGAGCTCGAAGTCTTTTGATATTACGCAGTCTTTCCAGCCAATTTGAAGCGTACGGGTCCGGTCGCTCCCGTTGTTGAAATATCATTGATGCCAACTAAAGTATTTTATAAAGCGTATTAGTTATAAAATAAGGTACGGTCTCACACAATGAAGTTTTTGTAAAGGATGGGTACAAGAAACCAGCAGTAGGAAAAATTCGACAGAAGACAAAAATCTCTCGGAAACCATGACGCAAACCACGTCCGTCCGAGAAATCGAACGTCCCAAATAACGACGATGGAATGACAATAGGTACTCATCAACTGTCTAGTCATTGACTTTACCGTATAATAATACTCAATACTCAACGATTATTTGGAGTGCCCTCCAATTCAAAAAATAAGACTATGTATCAATAAATTCTAGCTAAATAAACGTATTTTTTTTCTCACATTTGAATGAAGAGCAAGTTGTCTTGCCATTACTGGCAAATTTTGGTCTGACACAATCTTCGGTTCTGTGTGCCCAATGTGATCGGACAAAATAGGTTTAGCTTTCACAATTACACGGTTGGTTTTGTGATCCAGTGGTTGAATAACGACACATGCGTACAAAAATTGACCCTACAAAAAGTTTTTAGATTAGATGAGTCTCTGTTTAAAAATATTGTATAATTCATTCTCTCTCGATTTACTTTTATAGTGGAGATGTCATATTCTTCTTCGCTGTTGTTGTACACAATAGCAACATAATCATTGCCAATGTGAAGCTTTTTTGCATTCCCTGAAGGATCTGTCTTCTTATTTGGCATTAATGTTGCCACATGAAAAATGACCTGAAATAAAATCACATCGAAATGAATAAGTCGGTAAAATTAATGAAGCGACGGTGCTTGATGAATGAGTAATAATTTCCCAACAGGCAAAAAGTGAAATTATTTAAACAAGAAAAATACCTGCATAACATCATCTTGCCAAATGTAAGCAAACTCTCCGTCCGAAGTACCATCTCGTCCAAGGCCTCCAAGGAATACCTATGAATTAGTTTAGAATGTTTAGAAAATAATGAAAAGAAAGCCTCGTTCGATGTTCAACTGACTCACTGACTGGGTTTATGCGGTGCAAATACCATATGCGAATACGTCATGGTTAGACAGCTAGCGGTGGCAATAGAACCTAGCACAAGCGTCTGTTCTCTCCTTTGTCAACAAAAAAAAATCTTATTCATAGAAAACTCCACCGAGAATTCGAAGAATTGAGAGACTCCTTTCTCAAGGAGTACATCCCTTTAAGTTGAAATAATAACCTAATTTAAAAATGGCCGACCTACCAAATATATTAAATAATCATATCCGACAACGAGTGTCTATTAATGCTGGTCTGCCCACTCCAGGTTTGGAGAATGTCTGGGAATGGAATGAAGAGGATGGGACTCCTATTCTCCTATCCTATTCTGGAAACTGGGTTCTTATACCAACGTGACAGACTCCGCGCTGAACACCTTTGGCAAATTCAGTGTGGCAACTTTTGTTACAACCCTGTTACTTTTACTGGTAGCCAGAATACATAAAGCCGTAACGTTTGTTGTGTAACTCCAGTTCTATTGTTTAAGGGATGTTGTGATGACATTAGGTTATTTAGGTTGAATAAAAGCAAACACTTACCTTTTGGGGATCAACTTCTCGCAACTTGATCAGTGTTCCTAAGCCTTGTAGAAAATCCCTGTATCGGGTTGAACCATACTGATTTTGTAGAATAACAGTCTCGTTTGAGACTTGCCCCGAGCCGACGTATAAGACGCCAATTTTATGAGTTTCGTAAGGAGGGATGTAATCCAAAACCTTAAAATCAAGTAAATCAAAACTAGCATAATTCCAATTTTCAATGAATTTGAAAATGTCTCGTCTCAATTTGCCTACCTTGAGACTCTTCTCATTGGCTGGAGTAGGAGCCAGCAGAAGAGGTTTAGCCCCTTGTCCAAAAACTCCTTGAGCGCACAATTGTAGAAATATAAAACTGGGACTCATTCCAGAACGAATACTAGATTCACCACCACTTCGGCTCTCCGGCAAATCTCTCTTAAGATATGTATCACTACCACCGGTTGAAAGAATTCTTCGAAGTCCTTTATTGCGAATAGCTGGACTCATAACCGTGATCGTGGCTGTCCTGTCCCTTTTCAATGGTATGAGCGTCTCATCAGTCTCCTTCTCCGAAGAATCCCCTCGTTCTTTGACGACTGATAGGGGCAACCGTGAATCTCTTTGATGAACTTCCTCTGGTATTGCCTCATAGCTTCTTCTGTAGGGTGACGTGTTCAAAATCTTAATTGCGGAACTACTAGTAGAACTACCAACCTTCTCTTTTGGTTCTTCATTTGAAATCACAGCTGGTACAGTACCATCTCCCACTCCACCTGGCCCTTTCTCATTTTCTCCTGCGCTGGTCTTTTTATCAAGTCGTAATTTTTGCGAGGAAATGGAACTGGATTCCTCTTCGTCCTGTTCTTGAATCTGTTCATGCTGTTTTGTAAACGGATTTTTCCAATTATCAGACATTTCTGGGGAAGAATTGGATCTGTGCACCAAATGCTTCCCAGATAAACCAGTCGGACTTCCTGACTCAACCGTAGCACTCAGTGATGCTACATTTTGTACAATTTCAGCAGAATTTGACGATTTAGTTGGAGATCCTGACGTAGCACCGGATATTTCTAAGAAATACAAGAAATCCGGCATAGAATAATATTATCTCTCATTTAATTTCCGGAGCTGTTCTTTAAACAAAATTGTCGAATACCTTGTGATTGGGAAGGCAATTGAAAACCCTTGTCGTTGTCTTTGTTCATTGCAGAATTCACAGAGACTGGACGGCTTTGACTAGGTGATGTGTGTGCTGAGCTGAATGGACTAAAAACCGATGGTGTCCTACTCTCCTCTTCTGGTTTCGAGAAACTTGTACTCTGACGATTATTTAAATCAATACTTCTCAAAAACATGGCCGAAAGTTCTCTCACCGGAAGATCCATAACAGCAGAATTCCCCAATTGATTTTGAACCCTCATCATCCAAGATGTATTTCCAGTAGGCCGTCGAACATGAATTTCAGCCCAACCTTGACACCAACAACTACACAGCATGTGGTCGCTCTAGATCAAAGAATTAAATAATTCCAGGATTTATAAACCCATTAATTGACATTTCTCGATGGCCACTGTACATATTTTTCCATTTGGATTTGGTCCAGCTAAGGTTCCCTGGTTGTAGGAAAACAAAAAGAAGTTCACACTTTTGTTTTTACCTTTTGTTTGGGGGTCCATTCTGACATAATGGTACTTTGCCCAGAAATTGGTGTTGAAGACATTGATCCAACGTCATCAGCTCCAGTTACACTTAATCGTCTTACGGGTGCAAGTAATTTCGTTTCAAAATGCAGATCGTCTTTAGCAGTTGCGGGTAATAATGATTTTTCACTCAAGCAGATGCTATTTTCACCATCTGCTTGTTTCGGTCCACCTTGAGAACCGGCAAACGCCGATCTGTGCCTTCTCCTCAAGGCGACATCCGGTGAACAATTCTCCCCCAGTAAGGAATCCCCTCCAAAACAAGAACCCCCACTATCCCCCTCCGAAGTAGTACTTGATTTTCGACAAAGTAACCAACACTTGTCACAAAGCCCGTCCCTCAACTCTTTCTGTGTACATCCACTGGTTGTGACTGTAATGACTTTGTTATCCATTAACCAGGTTTGTGAATGCCCGCCTTTCAATAGGAAATTAGTAGAAGGAAACCGGGTGGGAAGTGCAGAACAGTCCGCAAAAGCATAACGAGCTAATAAGTCCACACTGAAAAAGAAAAATGCTCAATTAGAATGAAGAATACGTATTCTTGACTTATTAGAATTATTAGTAAATAATATTAAAATCTTTGGATGTCCAGCCGGTGTGCACCTCGGAGTAACGAAACTCGCGCCTTTCATTGATATTCGATACTCTTAGGTGTGCACTGTTATGAGCGAAACCCGGGGAAATGATGGCTACAGAGTAGCCAGTTTCTCCAAGCTATGAATAGTTAACGTTGGCGGTGAACGTACGAGTTCACTCACCGTAAAACTATTCAGACTGAATACTAAGAAATAACAAGAATACTAGGAATAAATCCCACTAACTTTTAAGTTAGCGGGATTTTTTTTTCAAAGGACGCAATGGTGTTCACTTCGCTCGCTTGTGACGACCAGGTTCCTCATATTGTTATTCTGGCGTACACAGAAAAAGATAATTCCAGGTAAAGGAATATCTCATTTGGTTAATCTCAAAAGAAGATAACCAAGTGCCCGACATATGGAAACTCTTTTAGTAGTGTAGTATTTGTGTGAATGTAGTAGAAACGTGAGGAAACAAGTCAAAGGAGTCTGAGTAAAGATTTAAGTAGCTTAGAGGTAAAGCAATACCCCGGAAAGGTGAGTTCGATTCTCTCTTCAGTCGATTAAATTTTTACTCAGATTTCCACTTGATTTCCCACACGCTTTTTGTGGCATAACCGATGACGGAATGAAATATTTCCTAGTATTCAGTCT
>JAQGCA010004282.1:0-10533 GCA_034698945.1 Protaphorura quadriocellata
ACATTTTTGAAATTTGTGAAAGTATGAGTTCGTGAACTGAAGAAATATCTGGTACTTTTGGAAGCGAGGAATTTTAATCTGTTATTTTTACTTTCCTGCATATTAAGCATTTATGGTTCATCCTGAAACGTGAAACGTCCTTCCCACTGTCCACAATTTAGCATAGGTGTCGAAAATTTATGTTTGTGGTACGTATGTACATACGTAATATCTCGTGTATATTTGATTTACATGAAATGTCGCCATTACCTGATCTGAATTGCAAACCATTCTGGATTCTGAAACAGTGGCTCGTTCCATCTATAGCCGACATTATTTGTGTTCAACTAGTACAATTTTATCAAAATTGGTTTCAAAATCTAACAAATAACTTTAATATCGTAATGCCAAAGTGTTAAAACAGTGTTACCCGTTTGATTTTTTAATTTGAACTGGAATTAATTTTGATTATTTTTAAGAATTTGTAGTCCAAAGATTTTGGTATTTTTTGTGCAAAAACTGTTTGTCCAAAATCGGTGAATAATCCCGCTGAAAACATGAAGCATTACTTTGGAGCTCGATTGGGATATTTCTTGTCAAATTCAAAAATCCTAAACGCACTCCGCAAGCGTAGGCCGGTTTCCATACTATTCAAAAAAACATGCTGCCTCGAAAGATTGAAGGAATACATGAATATTTCCATGGCCGTAAGAACTATCCCATTTGGGCTGGAATTTGATCCAGTCGACAATGTGTTTAAAATGGTGGGCTTAGAAGAATGTTGGGGCGTCTTCATATGGCAACTTTTTGTGATTTGGAGTTGTCTCAATTCCCCACTTCTGTGGATTGATCTTTATCTCCATTTTCCGGTTTATGCCGAAGAAGAATCTCTGCTTCATCCACTTTTGAATGTCGTCTGGGCTACTGGTTACATCGTTGCATGTTGTCACCATGTTCATTTCTTTCTCAAAAGAAAGGCCATCATTGATGCCATGAATCAAATTCTAAGCCTACCTGAACGAATTAAAGGTAATTTATGTTCTGCGGGGTGTGTAATTAACATTATCTTACTAAATTGTACTGAACTTGAATCTAAATGAATTACTGACTTTGGGTGCAAGTCCTCATATACGACGATCCGACGTCCCATAAGACTATATGAAACATTTATTTGCACGCAATAATGTTGCCTAATCAATTTAGATCCAGCGCTCCGAAATGACTACAGAACTACTTGGCGTCAGGTTGATCTCTCCGTCGTTTTGATTCGAGTATTGGCATTGGCGACGTCGTTCGGTGCTGCAGTTACCTTTTGGATTCTTCCACATCACCGGCGATTTTTGTTTGCATTTTTTCCGCCTGCTTGGAGGACCATTCCGGTCAAGATAATAATGCTCATCTACGAATTCCTAATTATTATTTTCCAATTGGGCGGGATCGGAACCATTTTCATGCTACACATTTTGTACATTGAGACCGTTAATGCGTCTCTTCGAATTGTGACAAGGTAAGAAATTCGACTCCAGAATTCCTGATCATATTTGGCAGCTATTAAAAGTTTGAAAGTTGACTTGAAGTCCATTTTAATATGTTCAGAATTTGGAATAAATACCAATTAGCCTAAATCAGAGTCTTATAATAATTCAGTCAACTTGCAACGAATGTAGACAGTACCGAACACGAATTAATCCACCAGCTGAAATATTGCAATGTTTCGTCAGTAAATTGACTTAATTCACGTTAGCATGACGCTACAATCGCCGTCATGGCCCATTTGGAGCAGTAGAAACGGTTTGCAGTCTTCTCTTATTTTGTGAGAAATTCTTTTGTTTTGGTTTTCAGAATCAGGTTTAGAGCCAGATTTTTCAGTCATTCTTGAATTATTAAAGACGAAATATTCCATTCCCCAAAAAGATAAAAGCTTACCAGAGACCCGTGGGTTTACATAAATTTTAAATGCAGATGTACCCAATATAAATAATTAAAATCCCATAAAACTGGGACAAACTGTAGTTAAATTTCCATAATCATCAAAAATCTGAGGAGAGTGAACGAAACCAAAATCAAAAATTCTTATATTCCAAAAAACGAAAGTATTATTTTTGCAGATCGAAGACTTATGATGGAATCAAACTCTACAGAATTCTACAATTAATCCAAATGGACTATGAGAAAGGGTTTGGAATTCTTGGGTTTCCTCTTCATAAATTGGTGATTAGTGTGTTTCTACTTCTGTCAATTTCTGCATCAATTACATTGTTCTCTGAACTGGATTTCCCAGTCACCATCCTCTTGGCATTGGTTGCAGTCACGTTCAAGGTATTCGTTTCTATTATTCTGCGAAGAGCTGGAGTGGTTTACGAGACTTCTACCAATACGCTCGCATCCCTGAGACGTTATTGCAAATACCGAGACTTGGAATCCAGGATGAGAGTCATGAGTTGTCCATTGTTGTGGATACGAATCGGACCATTCTATTCTGTGAAACCAGGAACTCCTCTCACGTATTTCGCAATAATGCACAACAATCTGCTGAATGTTTTGGTAGCGTTGCGAGATTTTTCTTGGTTGAAGTCTAACTGATCTAATTATTTGACTCTAATTTAGTTTTGAACTAAATTGAATGAAATATCAACATGAATATACAGGATGTTTCAAAACCGAGTGTCTGATCACCGTAATTGCATTATTTTTGGCGAAATTTAAAATGTTATATTGCCAATTCCGCCAAGATTTAATTACTCATAAGTCGCGCGCCGTGAATTAAAACAACACAGCGAGAAATGTAAGAAGGGTGTAAAAAAATGAAATATACATAATTTCTGTCAAAGTGATGATTTTAAATGTTAACTCGAAGTGTTTCGAAATTTTGACAGTTCAAAATTCCATGTATGCTATGTATTCTTCATAAATTATTTCGGACGTGTAATTTGTAGCTGCCAGTAGGGATTTACAAGAAAGTATCTCTACGTTTCTCTGTTCTTCGAAACACTGTGTTCACTTGGTCTCTTTCCTTTTATGTAGTGTTTTCGCCATTTCTGTATCTCAATGAGGTCTATATCTCACCGCTATCGAAATGAAAAGCAAGTATATCAATTTTCGCTGGCTATCTTATAGGGAGAAGATGAATTAATTAATTTCGTACCGAATTCCAGTTCTGGCTAAATATAAATTAAGACTCAACAAACCATTTCCTTTTTTTCTGGGATAGCTAGTGTACATCTGTAGATGCCTCAGTTCAAGAATAAATCTCGAATGATATCGTTGTACGTTGAAATCTAAATTATTTAAACGCTTGCAGCAATAACCGTTTTTTCTGTTTAGAATAAGTCCTACTTGTGATCTGACAATCCTAGATTTTGTTTTGAATCCATGAATGGTGGACTCATCCAGTAAGTTTAGCAAACTTTATTCAAAGTAAACTTGAATTCAAAATATGTATATGGTCAGATGAAATGGTCTAAAAAATACTCGACGGAATAGAAGATTGTTGCTAAATGTGATTTAATTGTTCATTATCGGTATCGGATTTTCTCGCCTCATCGCCGATTCATGTTTTCTTTCTTACCACCTACCTGCAAACGTTTTATCAGTATAGTTAGGTCCTTTGTACAAGAATATTATGCTGACTACGCAAATTGTAGAAGATGAAAAGTAGAAATTCCTGTGGGACGGGCCATGCATTTGAATAGGGCTCCGATTACTTAGACAATGTAAATTAATATCTCATTAGTCTCGAAACCACATGAACTGTTACCATAATTTCATGAACTAAAATCTCTTAGATTGCAAATTTCATCAATCTTCTTTTGAATCGACTTGAGTTATTCCAGCAAGGAACATTCACAAATACGGAATTTCTTAAATTATTAGTAAAGTCGCCCGAGAAGTAGAGTTATGTTTTATTTATGTGACTATGATACGCTCAAACTATAAACTCCGAAGACAAATATTAAATAGTAACGCCTCTTTTACAGTGCTACCGAAATTGTGAATTCTAGGCGGATTGCTTTCATTTTCAATAGGAGTAACATTCTGCGTCGTTTCTCCTTACAAGGAATGTAAAGTGCAGTGTAGATTGCAATAAATCGACCCTTCAACATTTTATTTCCCTGGTTCTTGCAAAATGTGATGATTTAGCCGACAGATAAAGCTATTATCAGATTCCTCATTACGATTAGTTCAAGTAACATTGACTATCGCGATATGGTTGGATAGAACGTTTAGTTGTCAAAATTTCTTAGTATGGAATCTGCCATGTCGGTTCTTTGTGTTCAGAACGTTGGACTGTCGACAAATAAGGTTGGCTTTCTAGTCGATCCAGTTTCTACGTGAAAAGTGTGTTTTTTTTATTAAAGTTTCTCCGTAAATTTATAATGTTTTTAACTTAATATCACATATCTTGAGTTGTCGAACTGAAAGAGAAATACGTATCAGGCATTTCTCAAAGCGAGGAATTTTAATCAGTATTTTTATTCCTAACGAAAGTCCATATTGAACTGTGAAACGTACGCGGTTCATAATTTAGTGGTGGTGTTGATTAATTGTATGGTACATAGATTTTTAATTACGTTGGGGTGCCGTCTCTAGCTGAACTGAATCGCAAACTATTCCATCTCTGGAACGGTAGCTCTTCACATCTAGACAACTCTAATTGTGATCAGCTGGTTCAAGTTTGTCAAAATTGACGACGCAGGTTGACCAGTTAACGAATACTTTATCATAATAATAGTATATTTCTGAAACAATATTTCCGTTTTTAGTGTTGCGTCTAGTTTTGAATTTTGAATATTGTCTAAGTATTTGTGTTAAAAACAATTACCCTGTGAAAGCCAAACATTTGGGGCAACCGCCGGCACAGTCGAACATATTCGTCTCAAATTCGTGTATAATTCAGCAACTGAAAACATGAAAGGATACCTTGCAGTTCGATTGTCCAATTTCCTGTCAAATTCAAAAACCTTCAACGCATTACGCAAACAAAGTCCGGTTTCCAAAATGTTTAGAAATGTCTGCTGTCTTGAAAGATTGAAGAAATACATGAACATTTCTATGGCCATCAAATCTATTCCATTTGGGCTGGAATTTGATCGAGTCGACAATGTGTTTAAAATGGTGGGCTTGCAAGAACGGTTGGGCATCTTCATATGGCGATTTATTGCTATTTGGACTTTTCTCAATTCCCCACTTCTGTGGATTGATCTTTATCTACATTTCCCCGTCTACGCTAAAGAAAAATCTTTGCTTCATCCACTGTTAAACATAGTTTGGGCCACGGGTTACATGTGCGCAAGCTGTCACCATGTTCATTTCTTGTTAAAAAGAAAGGCCATTATTCAAGCCATAAATCAAATTCTAAGCCTACCCGGACGAATTAAAGGTAAATTGTGATCTGCCGTTAATTAATATTTATTAATATTATCCAAACACAATGACTTGCAAAATAATCCGCATTCACATCCATTAATTCAGATCCAGTACTCCGAACTGCCTACAGAACTACTTGGCGACAGGTTGACCTCTTCCTCATTGTGATTCGAGTATTGGCATTGTTGACATCCCTTGGTGCTGCAATTACTTTTTGGATTCTTCCACATCATCGGCGTTTCTTGTTTGCATTATTTCCAACTGCTTGGAAGACCATTCCAGTCAAGATTATAATGTTCACCTATGAATTTCTAATCGTTTTCCTCCAATGGGGTGGGATCGGAACCATTTTCATGCTACACATTTTGTACATTGAGACAGTTAACACATCACTTCAAATTGTGACAAGGTAAGAAATTCGATCGAAGTCTCAAAAATTCTTAAAATCTTAAAACATCTCAGAATGTGCGTGACAGAAATCGAAATTCGAAATTTCTAGAATATTTCAATAAACGAAAGCATTATTTTTGCAGATCCAAGACTTCTGATGGAATCAGACTCTACAGAATTCTACAATTAATCCAAATGGACTATGAGAATGGGTTTGGAATTCTTGGATTTCCCCTTCATAAATTGCTGATGAGTATATTTGGACTACTTTCAATTTCTGCATTGATTACATTGTTTTTTGAGCTGGACGTCCCCGTCGTTGTCCTCCTCGTATTGTTGTCAGTCACATTCAAAGGATTTATTTCTATCATTATTCGAAGAGCTGGAGTGGTTTACGAGACTTCTACCAATACTCTCGCATCCCTGAGACGGTATTGTAAATACCGTGACTTGGAATCCAGGAAGAGAGTCATTAGTTGTCCATTGTTGTGGATGCGGATCGGAACATTCTATTCTGTGAAACCAGGAACTGCGCTAACATATTTTGGAATAATACACAACAATTTACTAAACATTTTAGTAGCGTTGCGAGATTGTGTTTTGTTGCACTCTGGATAAAGTTACTTAACTTGAGGTGAATGAAGCAAGCGTAGCACGGAGTTCGATCCCTAATCGTGGATAGCTTTATAACTGTCTATAAAAACGTAAAATTTACATTTTGTAGTGAATTTGATCACGAATCGTATTATCACATTCCACTAACTCACTTTTTCTTGGCTACCTCCCTACAGAGGCGACTGGGTGGTTGGTTATGGACCACACTCTATTAACATCAATTTATGTGTTATTACAAAATTTTGATGAAAAGATCGAGCTTCGGTTTTCTCGGATTTCTGCAAAATCCGAGAAAAATTAAATGTAACGATTTTAATTTTAAAACCGAGCATTAACTTGCTACATAGGTAACCATAGAACTAACTTTTTATAACCTGGTTAATGGTAGAATTTTTATAGAACTGAAGATATCCAATCGCCATTTCTCAACATGAATAAGAGCATTTGCAAAAATTATATCTAGCGTTTCAATGTGAAGGACAGTAAAAAAAATTGAAAGCCTTGTGTTAATTTTAGACGTTTATTCATAGCGATTTGAATTTGATCTTAATAATTGACACGATGGTTTTGTCATGACCTATGCTCGTAATAAATTTAAACGTGTCTCGGTTTATGATAAATATATTCGATTGTAGTTGAAGAATACGGCACGCTTTGAAATTTCTCTAAATGCAGAGTTTATCCCACTTCATCTCGTAATTAATTTTGAAAGGTTTTGATGTATTCATAACCTGCTCGTATGAGTGGACGGCATTTGTAAACCAAGTGCCACAAATAATTCAAGACTCGATTTAAAATACATGGCGCAATAAAAACAGGAGTTGCCTGAATCACTATGCTGCAACAGACTGGCGGTATTCCAAACTGAACGTAATCGTTGTATCGACGGCTTCACTAGCATCGAGTATTAATTTGTTTGTTTAGTCTCATTTTTGAGTCTCTCTTGAACATTCCAGGCAAAACACAAATGAACGACTCCTAAATTGAATGTCTAATTGAGCTACATGTCGTATAAAAACCACTCAAGAATAAATGGAAAATGTGCAATATTTGTAGAGATTTTTGATTGCAGAGGTAAGGACACCATAATAAAGAAAAAATTCAATCGCTAGACTATGTACTATTTGAAATTAAAAATTGAATTCATATTATTTGCTATTAAAATACGAAGCACACTAAAAGTGTTATTCTCCCCAAATCATTATTACAAAAGGGTTTTGTTCATAACCCAGTAGTGATATCCAGAAGGAAAGTATTTTCTTGGATTAAGACACAAGAGAAATCAGGGAGTTCTCGGTTAAAATGCTGGATCCCTGGATGGGTCTGCAGATGCAAACGATGGAATTAAACTGAGATCGTCCAGTATTCCGCGATTGTGTCCCATAGTCGAATCTGGTTCAGCTTTTCCTAATAATTCCTCTCGAGCTTGCACCATTCCAATTAGAACAGGAATACGTCCGCGGAGATTAAAACTGAAGGAAATGTCCATTTGAAACTGCAAGTTTTTGCCAAAATTATTTGTCAGCTAATAATAACTCGAATAAAGAGTGGCGCAGCCACATGACCTGGTCGCTCGGCTTGAGTTATCGTTGGTGAAGGTTTTTAACATTGTTATATGATTACCATCAGATAGTGTTTCACTTTAATGATACTACAGCCCAGCAGGTTTACAGGTGGGCTCCGTGGTATAATTGTCCAACTATTCTGCAGAGTTTCACGTTCTCCAGGTGCTACTCCCGGCAAACATAATTCTCCTAGAATTGTCTTTGACACAGTTTTTGTTTTCAGGTCAGTGTAGAAGTACATATCCTAATTTTGGAAATAGAATTTAAAATCTAATTATCGTTAAGATTAGCAAACCAGAGGATTTAAAAATCAGGATAGATATATACAGCGTGGATCATAACTTCATAGCCACAAAGCCCAATTTGGGTACACGGGATGAGAAAATTCTATGAACCACTCTGCACATTCTAAAACATTTCTTACCCGGACGAGCACGATGTGCGTGTCCGTAGCGTTCCTCGAGCTAAAATTGAACAAATCCGTCACATTTTCGATATTTTCTCCAGCCACAAATCCAGTCTTGTTCAAACTCACATTGAATCCGATTGGCCCACTTTGACAACAGAAACACCAGACAGATTTGTGCTTTCTTAAGGTGTGCGGTTTGAGATTATCTATGTACTCGTTCAAATCTAGAACATCATTGACTGGGAACTCAAGTCTTGTGTCCAAACTGATTGTGTCCTTCTTTTTTGGTTTAATCGTGACCCTGGCTTCCAGTGCATAGATGATACGACCATAAACAGATTCAAACGTTGAAGGAATTCCCAATGGAAGTGTGAAACTAAATGGAAATACGTGTAGTCCACGGTGGAGGTGTCTCACACTGCCGGATACACTTTTAGCATCATATTCTACAAAAAATAATCCAGAGAATTTTTTTTATTTTTTTGAAAATACTTGTCAAATGATTCTTTGAGAAGACAAACCTGGTATTTTTTTGTCAAGTGAAATGAATTCATCTATATATGTCTCTTCCTTTGAAAATATTTTACTTCTACGTATTGGCATCCATTTGTACTCTTGTGTCCATTCTACCAACGCTCTTCCTACGCATTTAAGTGTCATTCCTAGAAAAATATTAAAACAAATATATTTCACATCGGGTTTACTATTTAGAGCTAGAATTGTTATTTTTGGGACAAGAGACGATACAAGAAAGTCCATACTCTTTGGGTCGAAACCGGGTTTTCAAAGAAAAGGTTAATATGCCAAAATATGGTTAGGCGACTGAGAGATACTCAGTGGGTTAACTTGTAGCAACTTAAATCGTTGGATTGGATTGGATTACAGCGCAATCACTTATACCTTCGATCACATCCTCATCTTTAGTGACGTTGAACAGAACTTCACCGACCACAGTTTGACCTGGAGTATAAAAAACTGGCAAATTCTCCAAGTCAATCTTGAAATCATTCATGGTGGGAATGTAGCATGAAGTCCATCAAATCGTGCGTGTCTAAAAAACGAATACAAGCTGCAGAATCTACTTCCGCTTTAATTAACCACTACGGAATACTCAGTAATCTTTGCAGTGGTTGTCTGTATGCCATGTTAGACAACCTGCTGAAACTTTCAGGCGATTCACGTCCAGTATCGTGTACCAGCTTTTTAGCACAAGTTTGGATTTTTCAAGAAAAGGTCAACAATATGTTTAGGTTACCAATAGATTCAAAGTGTTCATTCTACTTGAGATCATACAAATCCTGGTTTTGGTCCAGCGTGATACGAATTCTGATTTTTCAAGATTTTTGAAGTAAGTCGTCAGAATAAGAATGCACTGTTAACGTCCTCTGCTTTATTTTCTAAATTCAAGCGTCAATAATTTGGAAACATTGGATTATTTGATTATTCCATGCTTTATTTCAAATTTTTTTTAGTTCTTATTCAATATTCCGAGCCAAATTACAAGGATAAAGTAAATGACAGATATTTAAATTTAGATTCGCTGCTTCAGAAATTTGATTCTCTATTCAAAAAGATTATTCGCACTCCTTGACACTTTGTAAGAATTCATGATTCAAATAATGAGAAGCTGCGAGGTCCAAGCCAGTATTGTCTTCAGCGAAGAGGTATTGAAGGAGTTCCTTGGCTGCGATCTTGAAATCTCCGGCCTGATTGGTTGAACAAGTGTCACAATAAATTCTGCACAATTCATCCACGAGTGTCAAAAATGCTTGTCGTCCGCCGATTTTTTCTTCATTACTTCCACCAGCCTCTGGCTTCCAGACAGTCAAGACATATGGAGAATTCTCTGATGCTTCAAATTGTGTTGCTCTACGTGGTCTCACGCTTCCGAATCCAAATAAGTTACGGAAAAACTGTGAAACTGTGTCCATAATGGAAGACAACCATCCGACAATGGGATGACGGGGCGCTTTCGTTGTGGCTGGTGGAGCAGCGGTCGGTTCTTGAGTCGTTGTTGATGGTATTTTTCTTTGTGGTTCCTAGAAAAGCAAAATTTCAAAGTTAATTTCAATTCTCAGGTCAGAGGTCACTCTTTAATATTATTTTATTTACAAAA
Organism: Protaphorura quadriocellata; assembly: GCA_034698945.1. Classification (NCBI taxonomy): domain Eukaryota; kingdom Metazoa; phylum Arthropoda; class Collembola; order Poduromorpha; family Onychiuridae; genus Protaphorura; species Protaphorura quadriocellata. The sequence goes on from JAQGCA010004282.1 coordinate 10,442, forward strand.
TGTTCCAACATGGATGAAAGTTCATGAGTTTTCTCTTCTGGAGTCATCTCTGTCCATTTCTTCTTCTCTCCTACGGGTTTAGAACCAGCTGG
>JAQGCA010004283.1:0-10530 GCA_034698945.1 Protaphorura quadriocellata
TCACACAAGAAAAAAATCTTCGACTGTGTTTGTAGGTTAAGGCCTTAAGAAAAAGCACAATAAACTTCTTCTTCTTCTTCTACTGGAGATTTAATAAAAAGTGAGGGTTACTTAATAAGTAAAAACGGATGAAATATCGGAAGATTATGAAACTAAAACGAAAGAGTCGTGTGCTGAGTAGCTTACCAAATAATTCAACTGAAAATAGTATGTACACAGCGGACCTGGTTGTTTAGCTTGTTGATATTAGCTCAACGGAAGTTTACCCAGGCTTTCGATTTTGCCTTTAGAACAACTCTTGTCTAAATATTAGCTCGCCGGTATAGTACAGTAATTATTACCGTCTTTCATTTTTCACCCTTCGGGAATCCAACCGGCCCTGGCTAATTAAATCTATGAAATTTCTACCCGACTTTTTTTAGGAATTAACAGATACTGATCGAAGTCGTAGAGTTATGAAGTATTATGCCAAAAACTTGAATTTTACTAGTATGTTTCCTGCCTGGTATAACGACATACTTAAGAGCATTTGTCACATCACCCAACCGAACTAATTCAAGTCTCGCCAATCGCAAGGCTTGTTCTTGCTTGGAGACATGTTTGCAAACGTGTTCCTGAGGTTAGCACCAAATTGTGTAAAATTTTAATCCAAATCCACAGAACCAGTGCGATCCACTCAAAAATAATTTTGTTTTAGTCAAAACTAAAACCACATAGGCACTCAGTAAAACAACATCCTAAGCTCTGAACTTTCACTCAACTCGTACATTTAAGACTTCAATTTACGGCCTTTGCAATTTTGTGATGAGTCACTGAGGTACATGAGCCGGATAATCCTTTGCCTTCCGGATCCCATATGTATGACAAAGAAGCTAAAAGATAAATTTGTCAAGGGATAAGGTCGGCAGGGGCAATCACGTGAGAGGTGGCTGATGCTTTTATGAACCATAGTTTCGTTGAACACAGATGAGGTCACGTTCCACTCTGTCTATTCTGCGTGCAAGCTCTACTTCAGAGCAATAAGAATACGACATCCGACACAAAAATATAGAGTGGATTATCCTTCACCCACTCTCCATCATCATTAAGCCCGCACTAGGAGAAGTTCATTCCGTAAATTAAAGTTATACTGGTGGTTGACAGTTGGACCTCTGAGGTGACATTGACTGAGCGGACAAAAGACTTCCTCCCAGCAATGGTAATGGTTTGGGTGGATTTGAACAGCAAAATATTGCGATCATCGGAATTCGTTTCGTTAGTTCTCATTAATTTATCAACAAAGCACATATGACACTAAACGGATGTATTGGAGAAAACTGATATAAGGTAGAATCTGCTAAAAATGACTCTCTCGGTGTGTACGAATAGTGTTAAATTAGACCAGAAATGTCAGATTTTCTTCCCAACAACAACGGTCAAATAGATGACTTCAATGGAAGGGTCGATAATTCAGTAATCTTGGTTACAAAATCATTTGATTTTACTATTGCAAGAACGTTTATGTTCACTCGTATCACTTTCGGACTCCTTGATTCAGATAGGTTAGGTAGAGGAGTTCCTCAAATGTCAATTGCAAATATAGTTATCGGATGATCGGATATTTAAAAATTCTGGAGAGCTATCACATCCAAGTTACTCTTTAACTCCGTATGGTTCCTATCTAGATCAGACACATCTTACCTAATATGAACTTTATTGTTGTCCAAATGAATGTTTAGAATTCTTCTAGAAAGCTGTTTTGTGTACAACAGCTTATTCTGAAAAGATTGACCAAATAAAAAAAGCCTTTATCTATCTATCTATCTAGCTAGGACAGTGGGGCCAGTTACACTCTTATTACACACGCTTGAGATATTCCGTTCAATCAAAGTGTAAAATTACTACCGTCAAGTCAAGGTTATCAGCACACATGACTTATTACACTCATCCGAAAATCTTAAGAACTAGAAGCACGGATTACCATATTGTGTGGAACGAGCTATGCCCGTGACTTGAATAGGAATATTGCATTTTTACTCAAAAAACTGTTGGAGTAAAAGTCATTATACTCGACTTTGTCCCTCCAAACTCCAAATTTGCTCTCTCCATTCACTTCTGGCTTTCATTTCTCTATGAGAATTTTAATAAATCTGTAAAACCATGGTTTTTGAATTAAATTCAATTCTAGTGATTCGTCTCTCAAGGAATTTCATTGAACATCTGACTCGTGTGTGAATTCTAGGCAAACCTTGAGAATTCTCTGAATTCATTCATTATAAACTTTCTTTCAAAAACAAGCGTGCCTGTATTCTTCCGTAAAGCAGTTCTTAATAAAAGGTGAAAGCAGTAGTGGAGATTCGAGAAAGCTTGAGAAGTTTCACTCAAGCGATCCAATTGGTAGATAAGGATTCATTCAAAGCCATGACGTAGCAGACCCAAGATTACATTATTAGATAAAGCCAGTGGAAAATATTGTAATCCTCGTCAGGGATTGAAAACTACTGAAACTAACGCAATTCTCTGGGCTGACTGTAACTGGGACAGGGAACGGCCCGGTACACTGAAGCAAGAGGATTTCAGACATTTAATAATAAGTAGCAAATTTTGGTAGAGAAGAGGCTTGCGGGGAATCCTTGGGTACATAAATTAAATCAATCCCTCCATGTTCTCTTGTATTAGTTTGAAATTCTAGGGAACGAACGCTGTCAGAGAGATGAGATTCCGTAATGGTGGATTAGCTCCAAACTTAATTAGTTTGCGAGGTTTAATGTATCTACAGATTAAACGCCGACGGGCTTCAGACTTGTACGAAATCGTACAAATCCACAAGGTGTAGAGAAATTGCTATATGGTCTCCGGCCTCCGGACCGGACTGGACGTATATAAAACCTCTTACCACATTGATCAACAAGAAGCCAACCCAATGCTTAAGTCCGAGCTCGCCTGGTTTAGAAACTAAACTTGACCAGAATAAATGGTTTAAGCTAAATCAATCTAGAATCAGCCTCGTTCTTACTCGTGACCTTCCAAACCAGAAATGTAGAAAATAGAATTAACTAGATTCTGAAATAATTAAACGCGAGGCTTCGGTTGGCTCAATTATAGCATCAGCGACTTCGATTTAATCTTTCCAGTCTAAGGACGTTGAATAAATTGTTAAAACATATCCACCAAGCAATCGGGAATCGGCTAGGAAGGGTATCTGGAGATAGTTTAGTATTGATCCCAGGAAAAGAAATCTTTTTCATTGTCTCTGGCGGAGCTCTCACACATTAAAGACAACCTTATCTCCCTTTTCCGAGTTAAAGCTATATCAGAACACGTAATTGACAATTTCTTGGGGACTACGTGGACGGAATCTTGAACGCAATTTGGGCTCTTGTCTGCTTTTTGCAGATGCGAGGATTTTGGGACGATGACATTAACAACCAAGAGGACATTAAAAGGCACACATACTCGCACTCGTATGTATACTCATTCTGTAGAATGTACCCAAGGAGAAAATACTCCGGACATCTCATGCATATTTTACAGATGAACTAAACCGGAGCGATATATGACCAGATTTGTCTTCCTACCACCGTGTGTGTGTACTACCACTACCACTACTACTACTCTGTTTATTTGTGTTGTTATTTGAAACTCGCATGTATTTCTCCAGAAGAAAACACGAAAGGGAGTAGGAAGGAAGTGTTCAACCATTCATTGAAAATGTATGTGTTTGTGCACTAGATTTCAGGTGAGGTATGCCAAGTTGCCCATAAATTAATGCTAGTTTGCCTTCATCCAAGAGCAATAATAATAATTTATAAATACGTACATAAGTGCAGTCGAAACTGCGAAATATGCGAAGGGTTCAAGAAAGATAGAGACTGAATCCTCACAAATCTGCTATAATGAACGCTTCTGTCTGAATTTCTCCTGAGGGAAACGGGATAAAATATTACCATATGTACGTATATACAAGATAGTAATTGTAAAATAATTCTGAGGAAGTTGCACGTGTTGGAGTACAAATTCTACTGCCGGAGTTCTTCCAGTTTTTCACTATTTCTAACTCGAATATAATGTATAGAGAGGCAAAGGTGAGGAAGGTGTGACGTGGAATTATTACAAAATTCTCCAAAGGGCTTTGTCGTAATGCGAGTGAATGGGACAGGAGTGAAATACTGCACAATCACAAACTTGCTGTCTTAGGTGAATCATTTTCCAAGACAGGTTAAACGCACTGTCACATTACCCGGCTTCCCGGTAGTAACGTTGTCAACTCACTTCAGGGAATTTATCCACTTTCGTAATAAAAATTTGTACGCTCGCTCTGTGAAGTTTAGATGATTTTTATAACAGTTCCTCATATAATAGATTCATCAGGCTTAAAAAGTTTTTTTCATTCGTAAGACCGGTTAAACATAATTTTTCTTTCATTTGTCCTTTCTTATACGCCAGAGTTAAAATTGTCTGAATTTATATGGACTTTTTTTTGCGGTAATATCATTTTTAACTTCCCAAGTAAAACTGTCGCTATATTTGCTAAACAGAGAAGTCGAGTAACAATTAATGCAGTGCGTCATACAGTAGTGTGAATCAATTTTCCTGACGTCAAGGCTTTGGTTTAAAAAACATTGAGTTATGGTGGGTCGGTCAATTTTTAACAGGCTAGAGAACGAAAATTTTCATTTAAATTGCAAGAGGAAAAACATCACAACTATTTTACGCTTTAAGCGAGTGTAAAAACCTTAGGTTCTAAACTTCAGTGAAAGTGCTCCACGGCAGTGCCATTGGATATGAACCTGCAGGGAAAGTTTATGTTTCAATCTCGAACAGCTCACTTCACCGTATTTCGGTGCTCGGTAACTACGATTTTTTCCGCGGTTGCGATAATAAGCAAAAGTAAATCTAATTTTTTATCTAGAATTGGGCTCTAGTTTCCCATTATTTTTTCGTACGAAAAAAGAGAAGGCAGCAATTCTGGGTAGTACTCGTAACTACATATTCTGTATTAAATTACGACAAGACACAAGAATAACAAGAAAAAAGATGTTCACGGGTCGAGTGGAGTCTCAGATTTCAATCTCCACTATGACAAAAGAAGATAAAAATTGAGGCACGCAGTGAATCTCTTGCCTCTGCCATTACCGCCAGGTGTATTCTGTGTACTCGAGGACGTATGAATCTGAATGAAATGTTATTTTGTACACCCGAGAAGGAAAATAGGACAACAGGCGCTCGGTACGAAATTAATTTGATCAATTGCTTGATGAACAGAGTTCAATATTCGGGTTCTGAGTACTGAATTACTGGGTGAGTGAGTCAAACCATAGCAACCCGTAAGCCAAATGCTCTACCTCTTCAATTATTGACTTTCTCCGTGTGTCAAAGCTTCGAGAATGACATAATAGAAAATCACGGGATCTCTTGTGTCTTTCACTTCTAGAGGGAATGATTGTCACTCCACTTATACTGTACGAGCGACGCAAAATGTCACAGAATTGTCATTGCTTTCGCCAAACCTATTCGTTATACACATAAAAATTGAGTCCAACCCACAGAAGGTTCTTTATTTCCTGGTCAACCTCACTACAAAAAATTTTCGCTTTGTTTCCGCATAGTCATTTTGACGGCTGTCGGTGACTACGTACTTAATTGCATTCCCTGATTCTGAGCATAAAACTTTATGTGCGTTTCCAATTTGCCAAAAATATTTCCGACAAAACTTTCTCCTTATCACTCCGTGCTCATATTAGGAGTTGGGCATCCCTTGCCGTCTTGCTACTTATCATAAGGATTCGAAGACTTATGTAGACAAGCTGTCGTGTCGCCTCAAGAGGTTCCAGAGTTTTGCCCAACCTACGTAGGGTACTACATTCCATGATCAAATTGTAAGCTATATCATTCCATTTGAGAATGCGCGATTAGTTTGACTTTACCTCAACACACCGATGAATGTTAAATAACTAATGAGTGTATTTTTAAAGGTTTGTCTTAAAGTCGGCGTGTACACAGAAATGCAGGTGTTTTCACATATTTCAATCGAAATTTGCATCCATTAATTACTGCTACAACAGGTACAACAGACAAATCCTTCGGTTTCAACGACTTGCACAGTCGTAATTTAAGAAATTGAGTGGTTTTGAAAACTACTTCTCCAGAGTGTGCACATGACTATTAATTACCGAATTTTAAAGCTAAGTCACCCGGTAAGACCACATTGGTTAAATCGAACTAATATCCTTCCAAGTTGGGTGTAAGAAAGCAGTCCAATTAACATGCCATATAATGTGCCCATAATGTGGGACGGTTACGGAGAATTCTAATTAATTACCTCATCATTGAATGAGTGAGTAGTACGGTGTAGAGTTACACAGAAAGTTAGGATAGAAGTTTATGTTACGTAGTAGCTCTCTTCGAAAGTCAGTCCAGGAAGGAAAGTAAAAGCACGTAAAAGGGTAGGATTACTAATGAATGAACTAGAGCGAAAGGATACACGATGAGCGATTCTTTTGAAACCAGTAAACCGATTTACTCGGAAATAGTAGTACTACTCGAGCCAAGTGCTTAAACTCTAATCAATTAATACTTCGCTGACGGGCAGAATTATAGGCGTCCAATATTCACCATACGTAGGTTAGAATTTCATCATAATACCGATCCCAAAGCTTTCTATAAAACCCCAATAATTTCCGTCTTAATGGACTCATTTCACAATTTTTTTCCTCTCCGTTTCTTTGTCAAATTATAAAATTCCCGGTCCGGTCTAACCTCACCGAACTTCATTGTAATTAATTTCATGAAAGAGCCATACTGGAATGCTGTTTCTTCAGTTGAATCCCACATACCCAGCAATAGAAGAATTATATTCAAAAATGCATTAATTTTGTGTGAACATGCACTAATCACTTTCCAAACATACCTTAGAACCTATATTAATAGTTGGTTCAAGCTATATCGGTGTAAAATTAATACATTTTGCAATAATACGTGAACTCATCGCCAGTGAAATCATGTGGAGTCAGCAATTAGATTTCTATACCCATCATTACACGCATTTCGTATTATGTTTTGTTTTATGAACATGATAATGTGTGTGTCGGTCGGCCATGAAAGCAGAAGGATGATTGGAGTAACAAATAACTAAGACAGATTGGCAGATGTGTTCCAGCTGAGAATAGAAGGACGTGTAATTAATCCACAGGGATGGAATATTCAAGCACGCCCATGTTCTACTTCTTTGAAACTTGATGACGATAGTAATTAAGTATGTTCTACATATTATCCAGAACAACGACGCGGCATGTTGAACGCAATCTACCACACATAACTAGCAAATGTTAGTGTGAAAGTAACGAGAGTCTGTCATTGTCATCAGTTACTGTTACAAAGAATCTTTGGATACTTTCCCCATGCTTTTCCCTCCTTTCAGACTTTCACTTCAGAGTCTTCATGATTTATTGCTCTCCTGTGCTCCGTTGATACATTGTGCCACAATAAGACTTTCGCCTCTGTTGCTATATACTTCATTTTACAATTGTACAAAAAATGGTGTAATGTGGGACGACGTGAGCAATGGTACTTTCTTCAAATGTAATTTGTATGAGAGAGAGAGAAAGCAAGAGAAAGTAGGTTCGAAAAGTTAAACCAAAATTACCTGCGACGTAGCTAATGAAATTCTCTTTGCCGACCAGGAAGTGTTGTTCTTCATTCTTGAGACCAGTGGTTATAGAACCACGTGCGGGTACTGCGTTTTGGTTGGAACCTCCATTCACGTAAACAACAGTGAGGGAAAAGATAATGGTCACAGACGTTGTCTGCAGCCACAAATTCCAGAATCGATGATGATACATGATGATGACCAACTTGTGCAAATGTTTACTTTCTTCAGCCCTGCTAGCTCCAAAATAATCTCTCAGTTGACATTTTTATCCTATATACGAACGTAGACTCTAATCCAGTTTGTGCCAAAGTCAGTGGTATTTGGAGTAGAATTCTCTCGGTTTGTTAAAGTTTTTATGTGAAATGTTGGGTGAGTATGATGATGAAGAGTGTGCGTCTGAACTACTCTTTTTCACTTCCAGTTCTCGTCGTCTCAAACAAAAGAAAATCCAATTAGGATTTGAAGTGTGCTCTTGCTCTGATGCTGCGTGCTTTGGACGACGATGCATTTATAGTCTTGATTTTATGACTTTTCCACGTACCCTTCAGTGACAACAGTCAAATTCACTCGGAAAATTTCCGGGAGTATAAAATTTAATGGGTCTTTCCTTTATTCACATGCATGGAAAGTACCAAGTAAAGTTTCGGAGCTAGAACCGTTGTTCCATCCGGAAAGAGCACCACTCAACTAACCGTCTATCTCTTCTTGGAAGCGATAGCTACCAGTTCACTGCGCTGAAATTTCCATCATCTCCACTCCCGGCTTTTTTTTTACCCGAAACGAAGGAGGACGGAGAAAGACAAGCGCAGGTCGATGGGAAATTTTATCCTTCTTTCACCTAAGCCGAAGTATCTCCTGCTCGCTTTGTTTATCAAACGTCAAAGGCTTACTTAGAATATAATGCATGCAATCTCTACCAGTAATCCAGTGCAGTGCGGCCCAACGAACTATTCAAATGGACATTTGGATGAACTTTTCATCATTGCAGTTGACAACGAGAATCAATTTTAAAAATCAACGGGATATACATACGGAGGAAGTTTCTTAGGCCAGGAAAGTACAAGAGCGGAGCAGTATGTAATGAGCTTTTGTTTGGTTTAAGTAGTGAATGAAAAATCATTACTTCAAATTGAAATTGTTTTTCAATATAGTCCCTTCCCAGTTTAATAAATTCTATCCAGTTTGATTTCAGACAGTTTATATCCATTTAAAAAAAACGATTTCGGAACCGTGTTCAAAAAACTTTGGACCTCTGCTTTCACTCAGGGCACAAGAAATAATTACCGGGTGCTAGGTCTGGACTCTGGACTATAGATGATGTTTGGGAGCTCAAATAAATTTCACCTTTTCATGTCTGCGTTTACTGATGTAAGAGAGAAAGTCGTCCATTTAACCTTCATCACTGTTCCCACATATTTGATCGCGTACGTACCTCAATTTCTTCAAGAGTCCGAGTCAGAGAATTCTTTATTGAAGAAATAATAGTTCATTATAACTTTGACTTTGTAACCCGAACAGTTCAGTACTTGCGAAAAACTATTATGCAGTACTACCGCCCTCTTACTAGGAGAAATGACCAAACAACAATACTCCTTGGAAGTCCCCAAGATCATTCCTTAGGACTTTACTGTTTTTTTGGTGGATAGGAAGTGAAGAACCATTTCTCAACCACTGAGTTGTTTGTGGTTTTAGCTCGGAATAATATTAATTAACCCGAGGATCATCACTCATCGATCGTGTAACAATCCATGATAAGTTTTGTTGTTACTTCAACTGTTTAGCAGCCCTTTCCTTACTTCACCAGATTGCCTTTTGATTAGTCGTAACGGCCAATGCTGCTTACGAGCGGCATTGGCCGTACAGTACAGTATGACAATCCCACAAGTCACCAGATATTTCCATAAATTTCAACCGTCAATTACAATTTCACACCCAACTGTCTTTTTTAGACGACCACATTATTCTCAGTTCTCACAAAATTGGGCGACCAGGGCATTTACGTCTTTTACTGAATTCCTACCGCCCTCGAACTAAACTTCCGAACTTGTGGAAAAGTTCATCAACCATCTTTGATCATTTAACTTCTCTATGTGAAAATTATTGGAAATGGTAAAAAAAGTTCAGTGCAGTCCTGATTTCCTGATCAAACCGGCGGACGATGAAACTTCATGAAAATTGGTATGCAATTTTTTAATACATTGAGGGATTCGGGCGATTTAACGTGGTATTTTGGGATTGACGTTAGGTACAAAAGCTTGTTAATGTCTGTTTTTATTTAATAGGCGGAAATTTGAAATCAACAACTTCAACTCGTACTGGAGTTCAATGACCGTAGGGTGTTGCAAATTAACAATCTAATTAGGACTTTCTCCCTAGAAGAGAGTACTATGTAACTGCCGGCCTATAGGCCACATCAGTTAGGACTTTCTCCCTAGAAGAGAGTACTAACTACCGGCCTATTGGCCATCAGTTAGGACTTTCTTCCACGGCAAGCACTCAGTTAATTTGTCTTTAACCCTTTCGAGAGTGTGGACGTTCTTTGGAAGTTAATTTCCATGAACTTCCAAATACGAGGTCGAAATAATTGAAAAAAGTAGTTGACTCCACCGGGAATTGAACCCGGGTCCCCTGCTTTCCGGGCAGATGCACTCACCACTATGCTATGGAGGGCTACTTAATTCAACCATTCGACTTAACTCGTATATGACTTTGAACTCGGTATTTTTGAATTCCCACTTTCCCTGTACTCCCACGAACTGTAGGCTTTGAACAGGGAAATCCACTCACTGAATGAATGGTAACAATTTATTTTTACTCGTTTGTTAGTACGAGAATTGGGAGCCATTTTTTGAAACTTCCAAATACGAGGTCGAAATAATTGAAAAAAGTAGTTGACTCCA
>JAQGCA010004284.1:0-10529 GCA_034698945.1 Protaphorura quadriocellata
GGCGGGTTTTTGGTTTCTGCGGGTTGTACGTTCGTATGTTAGGGTTTAACGTTGTGTTCCTGGGTTAGGAAAAATGAAGAATCTGCGCACTCGTACCTCCTACTGATGTCAACTCTGGAATTGTTTCGGGATCAAAGACCCCCTTCAGGGGTAGCCGGAAAAGAGAGCACCTTCGAAGGTTGTGTCCGTTGCGTTGATCCACCTCGTGTACTTTTATGTAGCATTTTATGTTTGGTTAATTTATCAGAAGAATAATATATTGTGGAAGAAATTTGTGGTGTAATAAACTTGACTCGTCAGTTTCATCAGAAGCAATGTTAACTCGCGTGTTCTTAGTGCGGTGGCGATGACTCGAGTTAAAAATCTTGGCAAAGATTCAAGTCAGAAAGAAGAACTAAGAAATCCATTTTTTATGTAAATCTGGGATCAGGAACTCTTCAACGCAACGCTTAGGATTATACATTTCAAATATTTTATAATAGTACGAAGGTTCCTGTGACAGATCCAACTTTCTGCAGGACTATAAATTTTCTCAAGGTTTTGTTAATATCTAAAGTCCGCGTGCATGAAATGCCCTTGCCCCTGGCCCCTGTTTCAAAAACCAGTAATAAAAAATCAGAATTCCAGTTAATACCAAATGAGCTCGGGACGATTAACGGGACATCCAAAGTTGATAAGTGTGTCGATCTAGTTTTTATAAAATAGAAGGTTCTCTTGTAAAACAATATCTACGAATTGCATCGATGTATCTCAGTATCGCTGTTATTTGCTAAGGTCGAAAATGCAAAACTCAAGTTTGTTTTATGGGCACTAGCTGAAAATGTAACAGACAAATTGCGCGCCCTTTTTCCTTAAGTCAAACTCGATATCTAACTTGTCAACTATTATTCTTTCAGTAGGTTATACGATTGGCTAAACTTTGGGACCCAACTTGTATATCAGTGATCATATTATCTTGATTTCTCAGAACGCTCAGTTTGTCGATGTGTAAAGGAAGAGAAACTCAGTCTTGATATTTTGAAGTGACGTCCTTATCATGTTAAGGTGAAGTCACATGTCCCTAAATTTCTGAAGTGCACGAACATAAGTGCGACAATGGTTGACCAATCTTTTATGCACATCGCTGCTGCCGTTATTTTCCGAGGTAAACAATACAATTGCTGCACTTGCTCAATTTTTACAGAAATCCATGATCATATCCATTTCTTTGGTTGAAATAGATCCCCATAGGGGAGTTATTGACCAAATGGGCTAAAAGTTTGAACTTAAAGTTCGAATAGAATTATTTAAAAAAAAATCAATATTCGGCGGAGTTACAGTTGTACAGAATTCACAAAGTTACCCTTGTATAATGGACTAAACCGTTAATTGCACGCATTTTCGTCATAACGACACTCTGGACATTTAAAGCTACAGGATCCCCACAATTTATGAAGGACACTTTATTTATTCAATCAAAATTTCAATTTGAGACAATTAATTTTTTTCTTTTGCTCAACATGATTTCCCTCCTTCTCTCGAACGAGGAGTAACACCCATTTCCAGGAATTGTTAACATTTCTACCCCTTTCGGGGGGAACCGTTATTCATTCCTTGAAAGGGAGTTTCCAAAAGGGTTCAAACTCCTCACACTCTTGACTTTGAACTTCTGTTTTAACTTACCAAACCAAAAAAATGGGACCGTTCTATTTTTCATAGGCTCTCAGAAGTCTTTCCCCCTTGGGGGTAAGACTAATTTTGGTATTAACTTTTAATTCGGCCCCGCGCTCGGTGTTAATCTGAGTTACCTGTGAGAAAATGTCTTTATGGTGAATAAAATCTTCGTTGGTCTCCCGTAAGTACAATTCAACGACATTTTTTTCAAGTAATGATTCATACTAATCGCTAATCGACTGAACTACGTGAATTTTGACTTTGGGTGTTGATATAAAAAGTGGAACGACGCTCAGACCCAAGATTGTAGAGGCCGCCATGATCTGGTTGGGAAACTTTCGGAATTTACGATACACTAATTGAAAGTCAGGTTGCTGGGGTTGAGGATAAAAAAATTGGTCGATCCAGGTTACATATCGGCAGATAATGCCATGACACGTCCGGCTTAATGAAGAATCCGGATGTTTAACACCCCATGTGATTCTTATAGTGGTTCTTATAAGTGCACATTCGATTGCTTATATGAATTGGTCTGAGACCATGGACTACGGTTTCCCATTAACTTCTTCGCCCAAAACCTAGTGCATGACCTTCCTGAGAGTCGGCTGCGTTCCTTCCAACTACCGGGCAATTTTATTTAGGCTCGGGGGTTTCTCCACACCTGTCATAGTGCGAATATTTTGAATAGAAGAATTTGTCCTCATTTGTTGTTTTTGGTTCGAATGGGTTATTTTGGGGGATATTAATTCAAACAGTTTTGAGTTTCTATAATTTCTGACACGGATGGTCATTCTGGACATTGTACTTTTGGAAACAATCCTTTCCGATTATTTTTACCCACTTTGAAATGCGTCTGAAAGAAATGAAAACTCCGGAAAAATCTCATACACGCTTTTCAAGTTCAAGTCCACATTTCACTTTCACTTTCAAATTATAAAAATTGGAAAAAATATCATCTGTACATAATCGCAACATGAACAATTGTAACGAGTTTCAATTTTTTCGCCCAACAACTCTTCGCGCTGTGATTAAATTTAACTGTCCTTTATAAATCGTGAGGATCCTGTATTGCACTAATGCATTTCAATTAAATGCAATGAATAACTGAAATAACTGAATGAAAAAAATGTGTAAGATCGGAAACACAAGTTCAATAACATTGGACGCATGACGCATTACATGATTTAATGTTCCCATTGCTGTTGAACTTTAAGTGCATCCAAGTTTTTACAAACACAGCGATTGCGTGTTATAAGAGGCAGAATTTGTTAGAAAAATTGGAGAATATAGTTAATGGCTTTGTCGTTTGTTTAATAGATTAACACACTCAGAAACATCTAGAAGAAGGCAGGCGTGTTCTGCCTTCAGGTTTTTCGAGTTTAATGGTCAACTAGCCACATCTGACAGATTTGACTAATTATTTTTTTGATTGATAGGTATTTGGTTGAAAGACTTTGGCTGATAGGCGTAAGTCGCACGTTTATAGTAAGAAGGTAAGTCGGCCTAGAGTGAACGTCTTCGAATTTATCAAAATTAGAACACAAATTAGCATGAAATCTAACATGCAAATCATCGAACAAATTTCTGCAAGTTTCCATCCTTCCACATTTAAATGTAGTAAATATCTTTATTAGCAATTTCAGAGATATATACAATGTACACCAGATCAGTTAATGTGTTTAATTGAACCAAAAATTTGCATTTGCTGGACTAAGTCTTCAAATGTGAATCGAATGTGAATTAATGGATGTCCTTCTGGTTACCACCAAACAGAATATTAGTAGTAACTCACGGCTTGCTTTACCCGTGCACCATGTTGACAGAAACAGAACCAGATTATCTGCTCATCCTTTATTAAGTTTTCTTAGGAAAATATTAAAAGTCACATGATAGATAAGTTAGCCAGTCCAGTTGCGCCTGGCAGGGGATTAAACCCAGACCAGCCTGGCAGCTTCACAACATCCAATAATATTATCAAATTTCGCTTGAAAGTTCACTTTCAATTTGAACTTGAGTTCTGAGAATACAGATAATTCAGGGTGGTACATAACCTATTCCATTAACTCCGAACTTGGCTCGCGCGGAGATAATTGTAAGAAAAAGTAGTTTATAATACGGGTACTCAGACAGACATCGCACTTTGGCGCCTTCGTATATTAGGACTTTTTCAGAATATTGCCCAAATAACCGCATAAATTCCTCTTAATATTAACGATGTCTCCAAGAATATTCCTGGAAATAAATTAGTTCGTGACAGGCATGTGGTCAGGATTCACGCGGGGTCACTTTGGGTTCCGGGTTTTATCGTCGTCTTTGGACTCCGTTGCATTATACATTTGAGATTACCAATTTCGCAACGACAGTAACTGAAAATAGTCAAAGGACCATACAAGCGATCACCCTTACTGAGCGGTCACCCTCGGGTTACATGCATGGCCGCAGTTTTTTTTATTCAGCGGAAACAACAATTTTTAATCCGCCACAATATACAAGTGACTGCCTCGGTAAACCTTGGACTTCTGCACCGATCATCAGATTCAAAGGCGAAGTGACTTTGATACTTTGATAGAATCGTAAACCTCAGATATTCTCGCGGTCAGGGTAGCCAAACGATTATGGACCACCCTGTAGATTGACTTATTTTTCGTTGTGGCGAAAGTCCATATAAGTATGTGTGGTCATCTAATTCCTTATTAAAAGTTAGGATTTAAGATTGTGCAATTCATCTTCTGCACTACAGATGAATATGCCAGATTGGTCTGCACCATTCGCATTCCAATCCTTAACTCCAAAGCACTAATTAAATATTCTCTGAATAAACAAATCATCAGATGAAATAAAATTTGTGAAACCAATTGGGAAGATATTTTATTTATTATATCGAAACTTTGCCGTCGGAATATTATTGAGGTACAATATGTACAATCTGCTCGTACTCATGATTTTCTCCACTTCCGTTATATTCTCAAATGGACATAGGCCTGGTGACATATTAAGAAATGATAACAATTTCTTACGTTCACTTTCGCTCCTCGCTAGTCGCACAACTGAGATCCCAGAAAATTCGTACATTATTTGTGTCGGACAATCCGGATCCGGAGTAAGATCTACAGTAAGTGATCTATTATTTTGTTTCTTTTTGCCAATTAGAAATGTAAAAGCTTATCACAATAACATTACTATTTTTGTGTCCACGGAGGTGCTAACACGTCAATGGCGGAGGGGGACTAACATTTCGCACCATCATTAACATACTTACTTTTCAGATAAATATGCTGTTTCCGAGGTCTTTTTCGCCAGCAGCCGATAATGATGAAATCACTGAGTACGTCATGAATGTTCCACTGACTACTAACACTTCAAAATCACTTCGAATCATTGAAGTTCCTGGACTTAACAGTGATCAAGAAGACCAGATCATACTCAGCAACTTGATTTTACATTTGAGAAATAACGAAGAATTTTACTTTAAACCTCCAGCTGTGGTGCTGGCATTTTCGAGATTTGATGAGCCGGGTAATTCAACATTCACTGACTTCTTGGAAAAT
Source organism: Protaphorura quadriocellata (assembly GCA_034698945.1). Lineage (NCBI taxonomy): Eukaryota > Metazoa > Arthropoda > Collembola > Poduromorpha > Onychiuridae > Protaphorura > Protaphorura quadriocellata. Next base: position 5,202 of record JAQGCA010004284.1, read on the forward strand.
TTGGATCGTTTAAGAGAAAGCTTTACATCGGATAAAACCTCATCCAACATTCTCCATGTGTTGACACATTTTCTTAGTGAGAATGACACGGTCACAAGGAATCCAATGTCCCGACTCGAAGAATTTCGTGATATTATCCGAGAAAACACACAATTTTCGGAACCTATCAACCTTTGCGTTGTTGAAAATGATGGTCAAGGGTATGAATTGCCTAGATTTGATGATAATTTCAGACTACCGAACAATGAGTTGTACCCGGAAAACTTAATGAAAGCGATTGAAGCAATTTCTTCAGCACCAGTGATAAAGATTGCCTTCGTAAACCGAAAGACCGTCAACGTGACAACAAAGAAATTTACATTATTGGGCAAAAATAGTCCACGTGTGAATGTAACTTTAGAAGTTTTGAAATCCATGGAGGATGTTGCCTTAGTTACGGAAGTCTCTACTGCTTTAAGTGACACTTATGAGAGAATTGACCAGAACAGTCTAAAACGCATGTACCCGAGATCACTTCAACTACTCCAAAAATATTTCCGCGATGACCAAATAGCAAGTACGAGCGAAGTACCTAAGACTCGTTCAGAAATATTATCCTTCCTTCGTGGGAAATACATGAATCCTCTCATGACTAATTTGTTTGAAATGACGTTCTCTGTAAAAATCCCTGACAGGCCATTCAATCAGCTTGTAGGGTACGGGTACGATATTTTAGAAGATATTCCTGTCAAGGAGACGCCATTTCTATTCGACTATACCAAATTATCAGAATTCGGAGTCAGGTTGACTGGACCAGTTTCTCTAAAACCAAACGTCCCCGATGAGGAAGTGACTATCCTGTTCTTCTTCAACGACACTGATTCATACAAACGTTTAAGACTTCGCCAATTAAATGCGCCGGAAGAAACTGATGTAGGCGAATTTCTTGGGGAACTGCCGCCAGGTTACAACATGATTAAGAAAGGACAATCTCGGTCACGGTCTATGACTGTGACCTCTGTAAGGGAAATCAGAATTTTTTTACTAATACTTAACAATGACGTCAAATTCAATCAAAATTTCACCATTTTACTGCAAAATATGCAAGAATTTAATTTATCATGCGAGGATTCGGTGAGAAAATGGAATGATTTCTTCCACATCTATGGAACACACATCGTCACTTCTGCATATGGCGGTGGACAAGTTGTTTCGACAGTAGTTCTAAGAAACGAACAACTCAAAGCATTTAAAAATGGAAATATGGAAACCATCACTTCATCATTCGAGCGGATTTGGAAGTTCAAAAACAATTTACTAGATACTACACTGAGTATCGGCTTAATCGGAGGAAACCCGAAAGTGAAGGAACTAAATCCACATGACACATCAGTTGACAATATCAGTGAAGTTATTAATCAGTGGCAACTAACTTTGTACCATCAACCCGAAATGCTTCAGACAAATTTATCTCTTGTCCCGTTAAGCGATATTGTGAAACAATTGAACGCTTCGGTAGCTATCGAAATGGAAAGAGCTATGATGGCTTTACTTCAGGGCACCTTAGAATACGTTCCACCCCACCACTCACCAGTAATACAACTTCGAAATTACTCGAACCTATCGACAACGGAAACCGTGGCGAGACTAGCGGAAGAAAATAAACTAAACAATGAAATTTTGCGGAGATATCAACCATTGCTGACAACGAATGTGCCTTTTATTGCTGAAATCGACAAATTTCAGCGAAACACTTCTCATAGTTTGAACAATGATGGCTGATCTAGAGAAAGAGCATGAAGAGATTCGACGAAGATTTCTGGAAATGAAGTTGAACACGACGAGACGTGCACCGCCGACTCCTCCACTTACGCAGCAATCGCAGACAGAAATAGTTGAAAGTCAGCAAGAAATTCTAAATTCTTTAAACAAAACATTGTCCGAATTGACTGCAAGAGCAGCTGCTCAAAAAGAAGAGAATGAGAGGGCTCATCGTGTATACCTTGAGTTGATGAAGACAACAACACCAAAACTGATTTACAATTGGCCGACACGTGTCGAACCCACAACCGTGAAACCGACGGACCGCAGAGGAATGATGGCACGTGCGGGCGATTACGTTCTTCAAAGCATTTATTCTGTCCCGGCAGAACTTTACAGAACTCGTGAGAAACTTATTGGAATTTACGATAATATTGTGAACGGTAGAATGAGTTCTGCAGAATTGGAACTGGAAAACGTGAGAAGACTCGTAGATGCTGCCAAACAAGAAACGACGGCACAGTCAACGTCACCACTAGAAACGGCGATTACTGCTAAAAGTGCAGGTTACGGTTATGACATGATTCGTGAAATATTCACTCGTAAGACACCATTTCACCTAACCGACAATGCGTTTACGAAACGGAAGATAAACGGTTCAGCCCAAACATCATATATACATGAGGTTTTCAATGATGTCCAAGCTTATATCAATTTTAGAGCCAGGAGAACAAATTCGAATATTTATTTTAGAGTCGCCGCATTTAAGGGATCATTAATACCTGGGAACACGAGAGTTTATGAAGACATGACTGACACGGTCGTAAAAGAATACAAGGAATGGTTTATCCATTTAAACAAACCATACACTCTAAGTTTCAACCGCGGATTTAAGGACACCATTGACTCACTCCGCCCATTCATATCCAACGATTGTGCGTCTGTTGAGCAATGGCATACGCATTTCAATGAGTATGGAACCCATATAATTAATTCTGCTTATATTGGTGGAGCAATTGAATTCTTATCTTACGGGAATACATCCAGACAGATCCGCATGCTTAGAATTGCTGAAATACCTTCATATTTTACAAACGTTTCTATGGAAGACAAGCAATTCGTAATGCGAGCGATAGGTGGCGACCCTAGAATTATTAACAGGTATTTCAATTTTAGCCGAAGACGTATCAACGAATGGGCCATAACAATTAAAACAAACATGGTCGTCCTCCCCACTGATATAAAATTGATTCCAATTTATAAATTCATTAATCAAGTGCGATCGAACATTTACTATGATTACTTGAAAGCATTTAATGCCTATTTCGAAGGTGGTTTAGATGTTTGTGGGAATGGGAATGATTGTGATATTTTTGGTCCAGGGATATGTGTATGCCCACGCGGTCAGAAGTTAATTAAAGGTTATTGTAAAACACTAGAAGGATTTGAGTGTTCCGTTGATACTTGGGACGATTGTGCTCCGAATTCTGTTTGCTCCAAAGTTAATGATGATCATGGAATTTGTAGATGTAGGGAAGGGTTTGAGAGAACATCCGAAGAAATGTGTTTCAAAACACATGGAAGATTGTTTGGACACCACACAATGTCACGTGAACGCAGGGCTAGGTTGTTTCGACGGTAAATGTCAATGCGCGGTAACATTGCAAAGATATAACTCAGCGAGTGTTTGCGTTAGTACTCGTGGCAATTCTTGCGGAATTCACCATTTACATGGAGTCAGGTATAACTTTAAGTATCAGGAAAGTTTGTTCTGCGACACCGAACAAAATATCTGTATTTCTACGTAACTGACATTTTTTCTCAAAAATTGTTAGCTAAAATGTCGTATAATTCGTAAAAATTTTGAATCTGACGTAATAAAAATTACCACGAAAAAATCAGTATTTACATCTAGCTGTTTTGCATAACGGCGATCCCGTCTATGACCATGGCCGACAGAAGAAAGTGGTACATACATTTTGTGTGCTGAGTTTTTAAGGCCGTTGGAGAAACATGTTTTGTTTTCACACAATGTTACACTTCGACGCTGGGATGAGGTCTTTTCGATACTATGAATGCCAGGACAACCAGTTCACGTTTGGCTAGAATTGGTTATCACTGTCGAATCCACCATTTGTGAAAGGTAAGGATTATGGTACCAAAACAGGCCAGTCAATTTAGTATAGATGTAAGTAGCTGACCTACTACGTACCAGTCTGGTAGCGGTGCCCCATTTACTGGAATTCAATGGTAACCACATCGCATCCAGAATACAAAGAAATATTGTAATTCATGAATTCAAGGCTTCCGTCCTTAGTATTTGTATAGATCAACACGATTCTAAATCTCTTTGCCGCCAACCAATAACTCGGCACCATCATCCTCCTACTCTAAATAATTTCAAACCGAGAACAGAGACGGCGCTCTGTCTCTGCACTTCGGATATTCATAGGTTCGCTTGATTGTGGTGTGTTTTTGTAGAAAATTTCAACCACTCACCAAAATCTCAACTCACAACGCCTTCCTCTCTGTGAGGAAAAACATTATGTTCAAGGATTCATGAAAGTATCAAAATAATTCGAAAATTCGATTATGTCCTTAGTCTTTAGTATATGAATAAAATCCTACTCTCACATGCTGTTGCAGGGAGAATTCTTTATCCTCAAGTGTCAAATAAAGGCCATAGTAAAAATATATAGAAGGTTAAGAAAGCCTTGTTTTGTCTTACAAGGAATTTGATTAGAACCTAAGGATTTTGTTTGAGCCAGTGATTCACATTTAAAAGGTATTAACTATTCAGCTACAATTTGAAATGATCATATTTCTGATGACTATTTACAATTCAAATCAAATTCGCAAATAATATGACCTTGTAAATAGACAAAGAAAAGTTCGGAAAGTCTGGAACATAGAGTTCCAACACGACTCCCCAACGCTTTATTCCTAGGTAAGCTCTTACCGTACGAATGAACAAAACCGAGGTTTTGTTTCTAGGACTGGTGACCTAATATTTCTGGACACCCAATGTGTCACAAATCATGACGTCACGACTACGAATTACTGGTATGGTTGAAAGTTCCAGGTTGCTACAGGAATGGAACCACTTTCTGTGAGCTCAAAATTATCATAATCCTCATGTATCTTTCTTTCGAACAGTATGAGCCCACCTAGTAGGGATTTTGTCAATTTATGTTGGAAAACCCTACCTTTCAGATTAGCCATTTGTTTGAACCTCCCTAAGTTTACCTGCGTACTTATGTATGTCTTATAGATTATTTGACACTCAAACTGAAATATCGACAACTCACAAATATAATACAAACTCTGGCTCATCACTATCCTATAATTTTAATACGAATTCGGCACTGAGTTAGATATTAGCGATTAGAAATAACAAAGTAAGCTCAGCGGAGTCAGGAGTTTTCTTGGAATTTGGAAGTGTCTTAACTGCAAAACCTTTTTAATCTTTATGTGAAGTGACAGCCGTGTCATATTCAGACGAATCGAACATAACAGAGCAAGATATATCTTATGTTCTATGTATAGCGTAGACGAAATAAATTGCCATTGCAATTGTGAGACGCACAT
>JAQGCA010004285.1:0-10529 GCA_034698945.1 Protaphorura quadriocellata
ACTAACTAACGGGAACATGACCATTTAGCTTAAAAAACGGATTTAGCTGGGTTGGCATGAGAGAATTTCTACATGTGTAATCGGGAACCCCGTTCCAACCGCGGAATAATTTTTTGGCCAAAATTTTCGATTAAATTTCGACCTCTACAAGTTTTCGAATATTTTTCAAAAATAATGTGTTATTTTTAAATTTAAAAAAAAGAGTTAATTTTGGAAAAATTTGGAAATCTTTATTTTTAAACTTGATTTTTTTTAAATGTTGAAAAATTATAAAAAATGTTGTATGGAATGAAATTCAGTTTTTCTAACATTTTCAAAAATTTTGGCGAAAAAATTATTCCAAATCCGACAACGGGTTATCCGGCAACACCCATTCAAAGTGGGGCACTTACTTACGGACCACAACCTTGTATACATAATATTGCTAGAAAAAACTTTCAAGAAATTTTTTAAAACTCTAATAAATAATACGATACAGAGGGTCGTTCATAGAAACACCATATCAAAACTATGTGTTCGGCAGAAGATAAGAACATTAGTGATGAACCAAGGAATATACAAATCGCACAGGGAGAATTTGGGGTCAAGTTATATTAACATAAGAGAAATAGGAGAGGTCGTGCATTTTTAGTCGATAATTATTTGGCACCCAACACAAAAATGTGGTAATATGTATATCTCATATTCTCCTCTCAAAGTAGTATGGACCACCCTGTACACTTTCGAATTGCTTTAAATATTAGGTTAGGCGTAATTGGAGATGCCTCAGATTTCTAGTTTGCACTAATCCTGTACTCCTAGCCGTATTATCTTCGCATGCGACGGGGTAGAAGATTATGCATCACAAGTATAATTTTAAATTGAGCACAGCACAAAGAAAAGCCCGTTTCGAAACTTTTTTGGACAACATTATCTCTAATTAATGATCATACCGTCGTCGATATTCAAAATTTCTAAAAAATATACCTCAAGTAACAAAGCCGGAATGGAGCGAAGCTTAAAAGGAAGAAGGAATTGAATCCCTGGGTAAACGACTTCTTGTGCAAGTACACTCAGAGCTGAATCAGCCTCGTTGAACATACCGGAAGGTCCATAGAATTGAAATTGTATTGAAGTAAATCTACAGAGAAAAAAAATTCGAATTTCAAAGTTCAGTCGTCAAAGTCAAATCCTCTCCGGCCTCATAAATTTCCGCTTAACTAACTCCAACCGAAAACTTCAAACAATGCGTGGTACGGTACACATGCAGCAAATCCGCCAAAAGGTGTGTTCTGTTCTGTGTAGACAAAACTTTGTACAAACCATTGCCCAGTGTGCAAACACACTTCAAAGGCACGATTTAAATTGAAATTTAACTTGACAAGTCTGTCATTTGCACGTGTTGTTAATTAGGAACTCAAACTGTGCACATTGCACATCGACAGAATCGTTTCTTAAGGAAAATCAATGTACCCAATAGCGACGACGGTGACGGAAAAGTTGTCCATTTTCTCCAAAGTAGGAATCAGATCTCTCAGCCTTTGTGTCAATCTCAATTCAATCGCGTCTTTGATTTTTAAGTTTTCCTCGGGCAGATTTCCTCCTCCACTTTTCCAGCTCCATGAGTACTGCAGTTTTTGTCTGGAGTTTGTCGGACATTCTGCATCATAGCGAATCCAACCTGGAAAATGAGGCGAGTTCTTGTTATAGAGCAGTATAACAATAAAATTTAAGCCGGGCTCGGAAAATCCCAGCCATTTGAATTCAGTAACAGGGTAGGGTATCCTAATACGCCCCTGTGCCCTAATACGCTCATGTGTTCTAATACGTCCCTGCGATTTAATACCCCTGTGTTCTAATACGCCCATATGTCATAAAACACTTTGTGTCCTAATACGTCCATTGGTCCTAAGACGATCCGTTTCGATTCTAATACGCCTGTTTGTCCTAATTTGCCCATCTGCCATAATACGCCCATGTGTTCTAATTCGTCCCTATGTTTTAATACGCTCCCGTGTTTTAATACGCCTCCGTGTTTCAATACACCCCTGTGTACTACACTACTACGCCCATTTGTCCTAATCCGCCCTTTATCCTACTATGTACCTGTGCTCTACTACGCCCCTGTGCCCTAATACGCCCCTGTCTCCTAATACTCCCCTGTTTCCTAATACTCCCCCGTATCCTAATACGCCCCTGTGTCCTAATACGCCCCACCGCCGTTGTGGGCGTGGTTTGGTGGTCACGTGGTCGCATAGTTTAAGAAAGGCTGAGTGTTTTGTAACATTTGGGCGTATTAGGACACCTTACCCTAATAATGGAATGAAATTGGAAAGAGAATTGGGAATCCTTGGACATGTGTAAACAATTCGCACTATTGAAACCAATTCCGGGGTAACAATGACGCACTTTCATTCGCAGCGTAATTAGAATTACCGATCGGTTTCTTCGTCCTTCCATTGAAACATGAGCACGGGCGAGTGGGAATTGAGGCTTGTTGATCACAATTCAGTGGACAGTCAGGTCCAGGACACACTAGACATGACAATCAAAATCATTGTTCAATTAATTAGAATTTTCTCACGACCTTAATTTCAATTCAGTATGACTTCAAGTGAATTGACTTGTTTACGAGTTTATTCTGGAAAGACTGACCAAATAAAAAAAGCCTTTTATGTAAACCCGGTTTTGACTCAACCAGGCGTGAATATTGTAATGTAAAACCCGGATGGACTCAAAAATGTCGTGAGGAGGATTTAAAGTAAAATGATATTCATTTGGAAAAATGATGAGTTTGTGTCATATTTCAGTGAATGTTATTGCACTAGCGTGATTTGTAAGTTTAATATCTATTTTATGGTTCATCGTCGTAGAACGTATACTCTGAATCCTCCACAAAAACGTATAATCTAACTCCTGCTTGGAGATACATGGGGAGCAAAAGTTTTGAACCACACAGCAAAGACGGATGCACAAACCAGATGGAGAATAATGTACGTCGTTGGAAATCGCTCCACTTTTTATCTTTTCGGCTTTGTCTTCCTGAACAACTTTTGTGAAGGTCCTACGCCCAAAAGTTTAACCGTTTGGCCACTAAAAGTACACTGGTAAGCATGTACTACGCCGTACGGCGACTTTCACTTTCTGCTTTCACTCGCTTTCACTTTCTGCTTTCACTCGCTTTCACTTTACACGCTAACCAGTGTATTTTTGGCGGCCAAACGGTTAGACTTTTGGCGGTAGGACCTTCACTGTCGACCACATATCAAAAGGCGAGCGCTTTCCAACTGCGTTAATTTTCACATATGGTTTGTGCCCCCACCTTTCAGCTTGCAATACTTTCACTTTGTAAGGACTCGAAGAGAAAGTAAAAACAAATACATAATGTTATGTCGTCTCTCCTCCCATCTGCATCTCAAAAAAAATTGACTACATGAAACCAGATTCCTGTTAAGAATACACGCTGTCCCAGAATGTATCGTCTTCAAAATCTAATATTTATTTTTAAATTATTGTTTTCGTAATATTTGAATAAGTATCGTTCCATCTTCTTTCGAACAAACTCGTAAGTCTAAATTTTTTTCCCGAGTGGCATAGGTCTATGTCCATTAAACAATTTTGGTGCAGATTCCATTTAACCTTGCCTGGTTGAAGATATTTTGTTTACAACAGTTAACCCTGAAAAGTTTGTCGGAATAAGAAATTTTTATAAAGATTTATAAGAATTATTTATGAATTAAGAAAAAACACTCATTTATTCTTTTCAACACCACAACACCCAGTTAGATTTGATCTCATCATCTCATGCAAATTCCATTCCGTAACGTCGTACGTGCCAAATTTAATGATAGAACCGATAGGACTGACGTTAAAGACTTTAGCTTTAGCTTAATGTGCATGGTGTCAGATTTTCATTCATTCAAAGAAAACTATTCAATCGATGAATGAAAAATGAAGGTCAGCAAACATCAGCAGAGACACAAATTATGATGACTCGCAAGTCTGACTTTTTCACGCCCATGTACATATGTTTACCAATTCTATTTGGACGAAATCCAAATGCCTACTACGTTACTGCTACTAAATAAGTAAACATCTCACGCTCGGCATGGGAGACCAGAAAGACAATTTTTTGTTCGGAAATACAGAGCTTGGGCCCAAAGACCAATAGTTCTTTGGTATCTGATTTTGAATATGCGTTCTCTAAAAACGGTGCGTTGGACTATTGACTATTTACAACAATGAACGGGGACAAAAACATGTTTCTTTCGTGGCAGTAAATTCGGTGGCGCCAAGATTTATGGTAAGTGCGTGTATGTGTGTGTGGCTCCACCAGATACCAGAATCCAGACGCATACTCAGCATAAAAATCCGGACCTGATACAAATGGTCACGACTGTCAATTTGTAAACACGTAAAATATTACGCAGATATTTGAATTCGCCACTATCTGCATACTCAGATATTATTAATGAAGTCTGGTTTAACGAATTCAGATAATTCTATGTAATATCAGGACGAGTATCTACAACATCAACTGCTCTAGTGTATTAAGTAAATATGAGTTTGATCCAACATACCTTTGACAAATGTAAAATTGCTCCGACTACAGTCCAATCCCACAAATCCAGGTTTGCACGTGCAACTCACAGAGCCGGAACCCATGGTCCTACAAAATTACCAAAAAAAATACGATTATGATTTTGGAACTTCTGTGGTTATTTCTAAAATTACCTAGAACTTATTGTTAATATATCCTTAAAACATCACGAAACGCAGGATTTGATATGTTTTTTTAAAATATGAAGGCAAATCCTTCGATTCCAAGAAAGCAGGGTACAACTGAAGAAATATCAAAGAAAATACTTGAAACGAGACAAGATCAATCAAATTACGGCAGACAAGGGAATTTACTCATGAGTTTCACGCTCATCCTCACAGGAATTTCGAAATTGCTATTATTTTTCTTGATTTGACGAACAAAGTATGTACGTGCAGGTTTTCATCAATTTTCCCGTGTAATTCGATTTTTACTTGCGAGGACGCGTTTTAATGCGCCTGGAAAATTTCTGTCCGTATATATCGCTTTGTTCTGGTCTCCACAACTTTCTTCCTAACATTATCATTATGTGCAGAGCAGGTAAATAGAGTGTCCGAACAGGATCGGAACGCCTCTGGAGAAAGTGGAAGCCGAAGCTTCCATAAATTTTGAGTCCGAGGGATCTTTTGATGTCTAATCCATTGAAAGCATTGCATTCTTAATGGCTGGATGAGACGTTTCGTCCTTTGTACCCATAGGCGTACATTGAATTCAACGTAACTCCCAGTCTTAATTGACTTGAAAATAATGAGTTCACTTAAACCCAGTTAATTGAATAGTATCTCAACGGCATGTAAATATTTCCTTTTATGTGTCAAACTGTAGTGAAACATTTAAAGAGACGGAGTAATCTGGAAGAGCTCCCTTATGCTAAAGCTTGTCACAGAATAAATTTCCTTTACATTTCCAAACGCAAATTTTTAAGGACAATTACAAAAATGTGAACACGTTACATAGAATATCGAATGGGAGAAGGTCAGTGACCTCGACTGAAACATGCAGATCATCTAAAAAATAATATTCCACCCCACCACAGATAGACAGCAGTTGGCTAAAGTGACATTCCCTGTCATGTTTCAGTTGGAATAAACATTTCATGGTTCCGGTTCCGGTTGGAGCCTTTCCAAAAGAAATCAAAACCGAATCCGAAAATGGTGGACCTTGGACCACTTGATATGTTTGAAGGTATTTCGGCTGACCAGTAGCGCAGTACAAAGCACCTTTGAATTCTTTTGATGGAACTACTGTCATGAACAGAGATGGTAAAACTGCCACTCGCTTTCATCCTTTCTTTTTCCCGTTCGTTATCGTTAACAATTCCACTTCACAGTGGACAACTTTTATTACACTGTATGATTTTCCCCTCTAGCACCTTGTTCACGTCATATCTCTCAACCAGATTACGACTGAAAATGCATGAAGTGAAACTTATTGGGATGTACTGACTCGTGGAAAACTTCATCTCCATTTGACATTCATTTGCTACACGAGAATGCGCATCTACGTATTTGAATGTAAACATCAAAATACGAAATAAATTCGAAATGAAAAGTTACTATTCCAATAGTCAAGTTTTGCTTAAATTCAACAAAGCTTTCCAGGAAGAAAGTTTATGTGCACGCAGTTATTAGGATTCTTCAGAGGACCTTACCTTTTCGGGTTATGACTCAAATAAAACTTTTCATAGTTCACAGCCATCATGCGGAACGTGCTGTTTGTTTGTCCATTTATTTATGACGCAGTTTAGAGAAAATCAGTAATGATAAAAACTTATTCTTGACATGATTGCTTAAAAAAATACGACTGATCAGCTCCACGAAAAGTTTTCAAACATGAACATCATGATTTCTTGTTAGCGTCCATTAAAAACGATCATTCAGAAAAGTGGTAAAGTTTTCTCCAATTTGGTTCTCGTTTATGACAAACTTTCCTTCCCGTAAACTTTCCTCCAGTCAAGACCAATGAATGAATGAAGAGAATTTATTTGATACGACCAGACGTCCATTCAAAGGTTTTTTGGTGTAGGTACTAGGCAGTGCGAGTCTTGTGGGGATAAGGAAAAAACAAGAAAAACCCATCCCTCTCTTCCAAATCGGAGAGAAGTAATTACTCACAAGATTGCCATTCCCCGATAAACAATGTATGACAATTTTTCAAAATGAACACAGTAAAATATAAAGCCAATTCAAAAATAATATTTGATGCCAATTTATGTTCAGACTTCACAGCCGTCGTCGTCGATGGTTGACAATTGTTGCACTAATCCGACGTAGGGAGGACACGTAGTGTACAAGGCTAGGCTATACTCAGTACAAATGTACCATACCGCCCAGAGTTTATACGTAGCCAGCAGCATCGCGGCCAACCCTAGTCCAGTCAAGACCAATAAAGAAATTATTCAACCAAATTGGACACACCTCGACATATGTACTTCGTTGTTGTTATTGTTGCGCTATTCTTTACCCAAAGTTTCTTCCGTAAATATTGTGCGCAGTCAACTCAATTCGAACTAGTTTGACAAATAGTGTGTCTGTCTGCGTTCATACGAGTCTTGTTAGCGAACAAGAACAAATTGAACAAATTTAAAGGCATAATTCTCGTATTCCGGGGTGGGAGGAGAGTTAGGAACTTACAATTAATTCTTTCGCTAATTCGTCGAATTATATGCATTTTGTAAAAAGTCTTATAAAGAATCTAAGGAGCTTTCGACTTAGGTAAAAAAAAAAGGCATAAAATGGATTCCTGAACTGCTTTTTGACAAAAGCGCGTCCAAAGTTTAAAAAAACGCTGATGTTATATTTTCTTTTATATTTTTATGCATTTTTTAAAATTTTGTTTGACTGGTTTGGAGAAGGCCGATTTTTCACTCGCAAGGGATTGAAGAGAAAAATCTTGAGGGTGACGATTCATTCCCGCGCGCCCAAGTAATTCCAAAATGTCATAACCGCGCATCTCAACAGTATTAAAATTGCAATGCCTCATCATCGCCTCAAGCCTTATTTTGAGATATTCAGTATTCACCAAAAATTTTATGGTATCGAATTTTACGTGGGATTATGTACTGATGTTCCAGCTTCAGATTTGTTTCTGAAATGAGATTCCCCACTTTCGTTTCATGTCCACATAATTTAAGTATGTCAAAAACTCTTCAGCTGGGAGGGAATTACGGACTAAAACTTTCTCGTTCGGAAGTACAACATAAAATGTGGTCCAATCTTTCGAAGTCGTAAATAGTGCCTGTAATCAATCCTAGAACTGTACAGGGTGGACCCAAACACCCGCAACCAGTGCTGTTCTACCCAAATAAGAGGATTCGTTAAGAAAGTTTACGAACTGTTTTCAGTAATTTTGGTACGAAATTTGTAGAACTATTGAAATTTAAAGGAAAAATAAAATAACAAGGTGAGAATTGTGCAGAAAATGTGTACAGTCAAACGAAAATTCAGACTTCGAAGTTCACAGGACAGATATTAGACATTTGCTACACCTTGCAGAATCTTAATTCTTCTTTCAGGTTATTCGAAGACTGTAGGGATGAAAGTACAAAAGTTATGACCTACCTTGAAAAAATAAAAACTCCCTCAACCATTTTTGAAGAGTTGCCGACACCACAATAGTACCGTGGAGCCCTATCGATGCACTACCACACCGACACGACACAAAAACCGCAGATTAACCAATACACACTACTTAGGCATCAGAATGAGAAATTAACATTGACAAGTTAATAATGAGTGAAGTAATACATGACAGTGTGTAACAAAACCCTTCGAATTAGGTTCTGAGTCAGCTGTCTTCAATGTACAAGGGGAAAAGTAAAAATGAAAGCGTCCGATGAAGCCGAAAATCGAATAAGCTAAGATTGAAAGACTTTCATTCGGATGATGGATGACGGATGAAGGATGAACAAGCTGACTAATTAATTAAATATCACAGTCTCCCATTGTTCATTGGTTTCTCAACGAAACTTATGTCCCGTAATCAGAACATCAACTCCGGTTTTAATAACCTACACAAATTAGGTTTATGAATAAATCACTTCATAATGGAGAGAGTAGTGTAAATAGTGTGCTCAGACTTTCAAGGGATTCAGGCCATTGGCCTGGCTAAAGTTATCTAGGAATTGACGTTTAGCTAAGAATAGAGTTTCCGATTCATTCTTACCAGAACGACCTTACCAGATTTGGACCCGGAAGAATGGACAAATAGACTGGTTAGAACATCCAACTCACCCACATTAATGAATTAATATATATTCTACCAATTTCAATATTCCGTACTTTTGTTCGCCGTTCGTCCGTTTTAACAAAGTTTCGCCGTATTTCATAATCGCTCTATCAAATGGCGAACAAAGTCCAGAATCGTGCACTATGATTGAACGGAAAATTGTTCCAATAAACTCATATTGTAGGGTAAAGCGTCCTACCGGCCTCTGTGGGCATGCCCTGGGGGTCACGTGATTACATAGTAGAAAATAGCCGGGGCGTATCAGGACACCTTACCCCACTCATTTCCACGTGCCTCCCACTTCCATTTCGAATTGAATGAAAATAATCAGGACTGACAGACTGAATGCACATGAATTAACTAGACTATGTATTACCTAACTCTGGTTTTTGAAAGGTTTCGTTCCCGTATATACAGAATAAAAAATAAAACTTTTAACAATCCATCAAGTTAACTCAGAATCATTTTTTTTTACTTCTCCTACTCTTTTTCTATACGTCCTAAATAGTATTTCACTCGTCTCTACATTCTAAGAATGAAGATGAACAGGGCCGGACTGGCAACCCAGGGGCGCCGAGGGCAGTTAATATTAGGCGCATGGAGCAAACCCAAAGGGCGCCTTAATTACTTCCATGCCCCTAATGTTAAATGCACAGGGGCGCACCGGGCGATCGCCCTTCCCTCCATTATATGGCCAGTCCGGCCCTGAAAATGAAGGCACACGAGGTTCGACGTTCGACTCACAAGGGACACAATCAGGTGAATATTTCCGAATTCTACCGACATAAAATCAGACTTTCAAAACTGAAGACTTTAGCCGGAGTTGTATTTTACAACCGAATAGCATCCTTTTCGAGTGAGTTGAATTGACTACAGCTCAACTGGAGAAAGTCTGGAGAAAGGTTTCCTTGTGTTCGTGGAACGGGCCTCCCTGACTTTCACTCCATGATTGATTTCCCTGTTTACAACATTATTCGTTCACCGAAGAATGAAATATGGAGGAAGAGGACACATTGTGTTTAGATGTGTCTACAATAAGTTGCAACTCGAAAAGTTCATGTCTATTTTCACCGAATTGGATGCGGCTGGGAGTGTATTTGTATGAAAGGGGAATGAACTCGAATTCGGCCCTCTACATGTGGTCTTTGATCATTTCTATTCGCGTCACTCCAAGTTTACCCTACATTCTGATTCTTTATTACGTACTAACATCCTAATTATGGTCAAAATGAAGTGATTCTTGAAATAAATTGATTTACGTCAAAGGTACACTCAAACATAGATAACAGTACATTCAAATAAATGGACGAGAACTCACTGGCAAAGACCGCCGTTCTGGCAAGGGTTGATATTTTTCTCTGGATCACAGATGGAGCCATACTCGCAGTGCATCCCATGGCGCCCTTCCTGGCACCCACAGAAGAAACTCCTGTAAATCACAAAGGCACAATAATAGAAAATCGTAGGTCAAGAAATGGAGCCTTCCAGTAACCTACCGATTCACCTTAGAATCATACACGTGGAAACATGAGGATGTCACGCGAGTAATTTCTTGTTTTGAGGTCAAAATTCTTCCTCGGTGGTGAACTTACGAATAAAAACCTCAAAATTAACCTTAACCAACTCACTTGTAATCTTTGGCTGCGTAACAATTCCCAGCAGCCCTGCAACTATAAATCCCACACCGATCCTTCTGCGGCCGACTACTGTTGCTAATCTCATA
>JAQGCA010004286.1:0-10527 GCA_034698945.1 Protaphorura quadriocellata
TACAAAACTGCACTTAGGTTCAACGGGGACCGCCGATTTTGCGTATTGGAATTCAAGTACGCACTACATCATAAACTCTAATACCAGAAATCCGTACTACCATTTGTCTTAACGACGGATGTACTTGAATTTACTTTAGTACGTACACATATTAAAATAGTTTTTACCGTGCATTTACTTGAAAAATGGCTTCTTGAGAAGCAGCCTCAGCGTCAAAATCTTTCGGAATATAGACGAACTGGTATGCTCGCATTTTGTTTTCTTTAATGTATTTAAAAATAGCGCTGTTGTTGGGTCTGGACGTGTAGTGGTAATTTTCAACAGAGAAAACCTTAGATACTAAGGTTCCTTTTCCAGGATAAAAGGGAATAACGCAGTCTTTATCAGTTGCATGATTTTCAAGATGAGCCCAACATTTCTCCACGGTATTAATCCAATTTGGAAAAAAAATAGCCAGGTAGGCAACATTTGGACGTTTCTTTCGATTTGTTATATAATCAACAAATTTCTTTTTCAGTTGAGACACATCTTCTTTGTGGTCCTCTGGTAGGCAGGTTCCTTTCCACTGACGTTGTCCCAAGAATGTTTGCATACCAATTCTACTACTGAAATGAAATATTTGATAAGATTACAAATGTGGAAGTTATGGAGAAAGATTTTAGGAAGTCATGCTGTATTTTACTACTTTACTAGTCTATATTAATTCAACACTATGTCTAAAAAAGATTTCTTACTATTTATGCGCGTTAAGTTTATGTCGTGTGAGTTGATCTTGTGTATGAGCACCAAAATTACATTCCTCGCATAGGAATTTGGGACTTTCTCCGCTTTCTCTTTTTTTTTAAATTTCTCTCGCTCATTTGCATTACATATAGCATGTTTTTTTTTATGTTTGTCAGTATCATTGTGATATGCAGTCTTCTCCCTATTCCTCTTATTGGAATGCAGATTTGGCCAACATTTCGAAGCGTGAGCTCTCTGACTGCTTCTCTAGTCCCAGCCACGTCACACTTTCCCTTCAACTCTGGTTTGTCTCGGCAAGGTCCAATGCAGTAATAGAAGCCTCCGCTTCCTTTGTAGTGTAAACCTGATTTCGGATTATCATGGGACTGGAAAAGAAATATATTAAATGCAATTGACTTGATGGGATTCATTTTTAAAAAAAAAACATCATATTTTCATTATTGAAAAGGTTCAAAGCGAAAAGAGAGAAAGTTCGACTGAATTTATGGACCACCCTGTATGCACTCAATGATTTTGCACATTGCAACTTAGAAATGCACGAAATACAAAAACGTAAACAACGAACTAAAAGAAATACTTGGAATTGAGTAAATTCTGGTCGAAATGCGTATGTAATTTTAAGATTCATCTATTTGAATGTTCGAGTTGTTGGAATTATTCTTAAATTAAATGTAATTGTATTCTGTGTATTGTGGGCAATTTTTGATGGAAAACGGAGACTGAATAAAAGATTTGGTTTAAAAAAAAACAAATCAGTCTTCATTATTAAAGTTTTTATTTACCTCATGGTAAGGGTCAAGGTTTGATGGGAGTGGGGTATCCTTCAATTTCTTCAATGGTGGCCCTTCCGTAGTTGACTGGCTAAGTGTTGAAGAAATTGGGACAAGGGTCACTTGGTCACCATTATTAGTGGTGGCACTTGAAGGCACAGCTCTAGAAAGAGCGGTGATTGTAGTTTGCTTTACTGTTGTCTTTCTTTTTTGTTTGGAGTCGGACATTGTATAAATTCCGAGGTCAAGGTCAAGAGAGGGGGGGGGGGGGCTGATCGGGTGAAAGGTTAGACAGGAAGTGGAAGTGACGGTTTGAAGGAGTCGAGTCCTTTGGCTCCGCCCTCTCCCCTCTTCCGTCCTCAACATTTCTGCTTGCATTTCACAGTGTTCGAATGAGTCGTAGGTTAAAATAAAGCTAGGTTAGCAAAGCATTGACACTGTAATTTTTTAAATGTATCAATTCAATTTTTATTCAATGACAACATGCAAATAGATCATGACATGGTATTTTCAGACTTTACATTGTAGACTTCCTTTCATGTTTAGAATAACTAATAATTCTTCATTCACTATTAATATTTGCATACAGTTCGACTGCTCCCTCGACCTCTCCACAGTTTTGAACTATTTGCCTCTTCCACTAGCTGGGAATTCAAAGTTCAACTCTGCCCCAAATTTTCCAAATTTCAGGAAGGCTCTTGAAAAAGTAAAATAATAATAAAACAATTTTTCTGAGAATGAACAGAACAAAGCATTTTAATTAATTCCACACTTTCTGTATGTAGGAACTGTGTGAGCTTAACAATTATGTGCTGGTCGATTCCACGCCACTGTTTGGAATTCCAACAGAGACATGCGTTGATATTTCTGAGATTGACGTGATACTCGTATCGAATTCTGTCTCAATCCTTGCGCTTCCATTCTTCACGGATAATCCAGATTTCAAAGGAAATGTGTACGCCACAGAACCAACAGTCAACATTGGGAAATTCTTTATGGAAGAACTTGTTGAGTTTGTTCAAAGTGTTCCAAAAGCAGTCGGCAGACCGAAAAGTACGACAACGGGAGTCGGAATTGGTGGAACTGAAGAATCGAATATTTTCAAATTATTGGATCCGACCATGAATTTCCCAATTAAATTGACCAACCAGTCTTTTAATAAAGAATTAAAAGAAATTTATACGAAGAAAAACATTAGTGATGCACTACTCAAAGTCCGAATCGTTGGGTTCAATGAGAACACGGTAAGTTAAATTTTAATATTCTATATTCATCTACATTTTTATTATCCTAAAGCATGTTTTTAAAATGGATTATTCATTTAGACAATTTTTGGGAAAGCCATGGCCACAGCTGTCAGTTCTGGATTTTCTCTTGGAAGTTGTAATTGGGTACTGAAGGCAGATGGAAAGAAAGTGGCTTATGTGACCTCGTCCTCTACTTTGACCACTCATCCCAGGTACGCATAGGGTGATTTGTTACATTTGAACCACAACGCAAACACACAAACTAAATTAGATATTCCAGAAAATAGTGAGATGAACACATACGCCTGGTGTAATCTACAGTGAATTTATACCTTCTCTTTCCTTCCGAGTGGCGTTTACCTCATAGGAATGCCCCTTCCATGATTCAATTTTCTAGATATTTTCGGGATTCCAACTCCACCTTTATTGAACGATGTACAATGTATCAAGTACTAATTGGTATTGTAATTTGATAACAGTCCAATGGAACAAGCAGCCCTCAAGGACTCTGATATTTTCATCCTGACTGGGCTAACTCAAGCCCCGACACATAACCCAGACACTATGATGGGAGAAATCTGCATGACGGTTGTAAACACACTTCGTGGTGGGGGGAACGTCGTTTTTCCATGCTATCCATCCGGCATCATTTATGATCTTTTTGAGTGTTTGGCAAATCATTTGGATTCAAGTGGATACGGAAATTATCCATTTTACTTCATAGCTCCTCATTCTGAAACATCTCTGGCATACTCGAACATTTTGGCGGAATGGTAACTGACAAAGATTCATTATTATCAAAATTCCGCTAATGGAACCGAATTGGTATTTAATCTTTGACATGTTCATTGTTCCACAGGTTATCAAATAGTAAACAACGCCGGGTTTACATTCCGGTAAGTATTTACTATTTCATGTCCGTAATAGAATATTCTGCTAGTTAATTATCAACTTATTGCTTGAAAATATAGGAGGACCCATTCACCCACGCGGAATTGGTTAAAATTGGACGACTGAAACATTACAAAACTTTGCACGACATTCCAGAAGTTCGTCAACCATGCATTTTATTCTGCGGACATCCATGTCTTCGTTTTGGAGACATTGTTCATGTAATCGAGTCTTGGGGTTCAAATCATGCTAACGCAATTATATTTACAGGTAATTACTTCATTAATTTTCACAAATAAGTCGCTGCAGCTCGGTACTGGTCAGATATTGACTTCTTTCGCTTCTCGGATCTGATAATATATGATGATTGAGACTGTCACAACCCTATTGCATCAAAAGATTTGAATTTTCTGATCGTATCCCTTAAATTGTATGAGAATAATCCGTTTTTAATTTAAAAATTGACAGAAGCTGAATTTTCATACATCGAATGCCTAATTCCATACCAACCATTGGCTATGAAGACATTATATTGTCCAATTGACACTTCACTGAACTTTCATCAGGCAAATAAATTGATCAAAGACTTAAAGCCAAGTTTGTTGGTCACACAAGAAGAGTATTTGGTTCCTCCTAAAAATCATCCTCATAGAGTTGAACTCGTAATTGATTATCCGGCTATCGAGAAATTAGCTACAGGTTCATTCGTTTCTTTGAAGCTGAATCGACAGTCCGTCAATTCTTTGATGGATCCAAAAATGGCTCGTGACGTTGACCCATCAGCTCGTCGTGGGAATGGAAATGGAATTTTTGCATCAACTATCACGGCCAATCTTGATAATACGGACAACAAAAATCGACTAATTAAGGTATGTTTATTCGACATTGTTGAATTTGAGGTGTTGTTTTTAATTCGAGTTGTTTTCTCCTGCAATCTACAGCCGTCAACGGATTTGTGTGATCCATTGTTATATCCTGCGAAGAAATACACTTGGGGTCAGTTGGATTCTGCTCAAATTCTTCAAAAGTTGAATCAAGAAGGTTTCTCTCAAGCAAAATTGCAATCGAATTCAACATCAAATGCTTTCGTGATCTCACTTGTAAGTGCTTGCCTAGTTCGGTGTTTATTCGAGCCAACGAATTTCTTCAACAAAATTTAGAACTAAAATACGAAAGTTTTTATTGTGCGTTGATCATTAAAGTATTTTAGTACGTAATCGAATCAAAGATTTCTATCTGATCCGAACCTTTTCAATAAGATAGTGGCGAATTCAGATCCAAAATTACACTACATTACATTACTGGGAAACCAGTTATTTCGATCAATCGATCTGACATTCGGTGCTCCGACGATCCCACAAAAGACTTCGGTCTGAAATCGAACATACATTCGAAAAAGTGGAACAGCACAGTATATCTCTAATACCATTCAACCCAATTTTTGAATTTTCATTTGATTGAAACTTTTGTTTGTCTGAATATTTACTCTTATAAAAATTTCCATACAGTAACTCATTCCATATTTCTTTAAAGTTCATCTCTTTATATTTTAGTCGGCTGAGAAAGCAACGATTACAGTGGATGGAACTTCAACTCATGTGTCATGCAGCAGTGAAGACAGCGGTGCGATCCGTCTAAAACTTCGACGCATTTTGACGTCATGTCTTACCGAATTTTAGATTTTGTATTTACTTATATTTTTATTTACTTCTGTGTAATAACATCAGTTTTTGTACTGAGTTTTCCTGATACTTGAATAAACTGGATTTTGACAAAAATTCAACGTTGTGAGCTTTATGTTACGGCAGGCACATGTGTACATTTTAGTGTGCATGTAACCTATCGCAGGGAATTTGTAATGCCCACGAAATTACGTTGAATGGCTGCGGTACACGCCGTGCACTCGAGCTCAACTTAGACGTTCGAGTTTCACAAATAAAACGCCGTATTTCGGCGTTTTCTTCACCTGTGTCAGGAGGTGTTTCTCTGCTAGTGTCCTTTGCTAAATAGGGTTACCTTACTGGACATGATAGATATAAACCTATCACCCACTCTCGTTATTGCATTGCTAGTATGTATTGATTCAAAATTTTGATTTTGACTAGATGGCCTGAAGTCAAGTAAAATACTACTAGATCAAAAATGACAAACACAATACCATGCCGATTCTACTCCCGAGGGACGTGCCGATATGGCGACAGCTGCAGATTCTCTCACGGCCAACAGCAAGTCGGTCTGTAGACTTTACTTTTGAACATTTTATTCCATGCATTCATTTGGAGCGAATCACTTTAATATTTTTTGTTTCGGAATGTTTTGAAGTTCAACCTCAGAGTTCTTACGGCCAAAGCTTTGGGGGCGGGCGTGTAGATCCAAGTCTTCAGGAACAGATTAATGCATCCAGGCAAAATTTGGAAAAAAATAAACAATTTTTTGTGTAGGTTTTCTAGTTATCTTACTTCTTTAAATTACTGTGGTCGTTTATTGAAATTCAGAAATCCTACTTCTTTTAGGGATTCCATGTTCAAGGATATTATTGAATGGGAAAAGGGAAATATTTGGCCGTTTTCGAGCTACGGCCCAGTCGCAGGTAAAGCAAGTCTTCCTCACTTTGAAGATCTATCTGTAGAGGAAGTTAGATGGTTGACACTTCAAAATGGCGGAGTCCCACCCCCTGAATTTGCACAGAAACTTGTTCAATTGAATAAGACCAGAATGTTTATCCTTCAAAATCACGTGACAGCCAGGAGTTTGATTGTAAGTTACCAAATTATAGCTTGAAAATTTGCAAATATCATTTATGCCTTGCTCTGTGAGTTTTACCGTGTTTGACATTCATTGGACTATAATATGGTGCAGTATGTTCATTGACCCCAACAAGGTTTGTTAAGATTAGGGGAACCGCAGATGGAGTCCGGCTAATTTTGTTAGCTGACCGTAGCACTATTTCCAGTTCTCTCGAAACACCAAGACAATGAAGGCATGAATTAGAATATTTGAATTTTAAAAAACTAAAGTCTTCACACATAATTCCAGGATCTTGTCATGGACGCAAGCAAAACTTCCTTATTTTCAACACAGCCTCCCACTCAATCGCTACCGACGTCGAATTTCTTTACTTCCCAACAGCAACAACCGGTCATCGCACCAACATTGACGGGACTAATTCAATCACAGTCTCCGCCTCCCTCTATCTTCGGTGGCAGTAGCCCGAGCGTGTCTCCGTCTCAAGTTTTTGGTGGACAAACCACTGGATTTTTTGGAACCACACAGATCCAACCGAGTGGACCTGTGCCGATGGTAGCGCCAGCGTCAGCGTTTTCGTTTTCATTAGGCGCGCAGTCCCAGTCCCAGCCAGGCCCAATCGCCGGTGCTGAAGGGACTGGTATGGACTCATCAGAAATGTCAACCGGAATAACACCTACAGCGACAAGTATCCAATCGTTTTCGTTCAATCAAGCCATGGTACAAAACGTTCCACCCAAACCATTTTCGTTCTCCTTGGGCCAACAACCACCAGGACCAGGACCTGCTCCGTTTGTGGCAATCCCACCGTCAGTGCCAGGGTTTACTAATTTTAATACGGCACCACAAACTGGACAGTCATTGCCATTTGGTTCATCAATGGCTCAACCGAATGCGACTCCTGGGACCGGTTTCTTTCAATCAACCTCGTCTTTTGGAGGTGGAATGCAAATGCAACCACAATCAGGTGCCGTGGGCGTGGGAGCGATGTCAAATTTTGCGTACAGTCAACTCTCAGATTTGACAGCAGAAGAGATTAATGAATATGAAGCTCAAAATTTTTCAAGTTGTGACAGTATTCCATTGAAACCTCCAACAAGAGAAATGTGTATGAGGTATTAAAACCGTAAATAATTTTACCAATAGCAATTATTGTTATTGAATGAATGCCAAATTGGCTGAGAAATGGTAAAATAACCTTTATCCGGAAATAGTTGCATCGAATTTTGAAAATAAGTATTGTCTGAATGGACTTTAAAGACGTGTACGTGTTATTTCTGTA
The DNA here is from genome assembly GCA_034698945.1 of Protaphorura quadriocellata. NCBI lineage: Eukaryota > Metazoa > Arthropoda > Collembola > Poduromorpha > Onychiuridae > Protaphorura > Protaphorura quadriocellata. The sequence continues at coordinate 7,680 of JAQGCA010004286.1, forward strand.
CGTAATAGTTGATCAAATTGTGTTATTATTATATATAATATCTATTGTACACAATGAATTTATCCTACAAATTCTGAATAAATATGTATTGCATATATTATATAATATTTGCTTTAATGGGTGCAAAATTCTCAATTTAAGAGAAAGAAACAGTTAGATTCGAAACATTTTGGCTAAGGCGTTTCCGGAAGGCGAAGATTCCATTGTGCTATAGTGTCGGCATTTGCTATCATAATTTATATTTATACTTACACATAATTCATATTAAACAAGTTTGAATCGCTTTCTCTAGTTTTAAGACTCTCATAGACAATACAATAGAAACAAAACGAAGTAGAAGAAACGTCTGGGTAGACAAAATTTTGTTACGCAGAGGGTTATTCACCGTAGCATGTTAAAGATATGTGAAACGTAGAGAGTGCATTTGCTTGGAACCTGTTGAAAAATCAAAGTTAACGCTTGAGTTCCCTGCCTTTACGTTGACAGAATGTAACGTCTTTTCACAGCGAAATGTGTCAGGGCCCTGAAAAATGTAATAAAAATCGGCACCAACACGAATATGTTAGGCAAACTTGGGTCGGTCAACTGCAGTAGTAATTGTAATTAATTACCTTCAGGAATCCTGTCTGTAATATGAAATTGTAATTAATTACTTCGGAAATTGTATCAAGTCGTAATTGTGTACTGCAATCGAATTTCATTTTCTTTCCAACTACCTCATTTTGACCATCAGCAACTAAGAGACGATTCTAAAATTAACTCACTTTAGAATTGCCTAGTCTTAGAGGTTAACTTGAATTGTAATTGTAAACGAAAACTTTTGAAATTATGTTAATGTAGTTGTAATTAATTATATTATGGATGTAACTGAACGTTAACTGACCCAAGTCTGATTATGCTAGTTTCTGGATCTTACATTGAGCACAAATTGAATCAAATACCACTGATGTGGTTCGATGGGAATTGGTGCTTGAAACCCAACGTAGAAATCCTCTGCAGTAATTATTTTCTGACAGTGTTGAGCAATTCTGTGCGACGAAGGAGTTGGGAGTAATTCTTTGTGATTCTTCGGTTTGAACAACTCGATTTGAACGGAGTAACATGACTTCACTTCATGAAATGGGCCCAAGAATCCGAGGTCCGTTAATTGAATTGCACGGTCTACCTTGAAACTATAATATGGTTATTATTTAGATTAACTTTGACAAGTTAAGGCGATTAATGATTTCACATTATTTAAGATTATATGATGAGAGAACCGTTTAATTCAAAGAATTCGCATATTAGCAGTTTCGTAGTTTTTAAAACAGTACAGACTGTTTGCTCCATGTTTCTAAAAACAATACAGAATTGACTGTTTTTCTCTGGAATCTTTGTACCGTACAACTGTACAAATGATACTCAGTTGTTTAAGGTAATTATATAGGAAAGCAAGAATATTATCGACCCGAGTCTATCATACTGCCGAATCCGCTGATAGGATTCGTATGTATCGTACGCAGTCTGAATTGCCAATGATAGTGAACAGCGATCGTACCAGCTACATTGTCAATAAATGGTTCCACATAATAACCCATTCGTAATGCCTAGTATTTCCTGGTGGTTTTTCAGGTAACCTGTCAAATGCCCACACAAAGGTGGGGTTCTATTGACTTTTTATTTCACACCAATTATGTAATACATTGTTATAATAATGAATACTTTCTGGAATAAAAGATTTGAATTGAATTGAATTGAATTGAAATGGAATCGTCGCTTAAAGAAAAGAGTTCCTTACTGATTAGCAAAATAAACTCCGCTGTAATCGCCTTTTATATCTTTAATTTTTCTCGTTTGCTCCTCAAGCTGCTTTACAGTTTGAGGAGTTTTCTCGCCATGTAGTAAAGTCCACCACCTTGCCACGGCTGTGACCGCTTCTATCTTGATTCCACGATTAACTACAAAATGCTTGGGTTCCTCTACCTTTTCGTCCATTTTTAAATTCTTTGGAATAACTGTTATATTACAAAATTACGAACCAAATGTTGTGTTGGGATTTGGGATACAACACGATCTACCGTTTTCTTTTCAAAAGATTTCAAAATTCTTGATTTAGACAAATGAAAAATGTAGCCTTGGGCTTGGATGTCCTGACACTTCTTACTCCAGATATTTAATGTCAAGGATTATTAAAATCAGTAATTCATCGCAAAATTGCTTGCGTGGATTAATGTAAAATATAATGTATTCATAGTTCATGAATCGTTCCTCATAAATACATTTAAAAATCATCATGTCATCAATTTGTAAGCAACAGTACCTGGCCCAACTAAAATTGACATCATTTTTAGTGAAAATAACACCAGAGACCAGACATCAAACCATTCAATTTTGCAATTTGCTCAAACGTTTGCGTAATTAATATAATGACATTGCATATGATTGTATTCCATTTCCTTTGCATGTACAAACCACTATGTGTATGGACCGATCGGACAAACCATGACTATTCGCGTTGCGAAATTAGTCGTGACGCGACGCGTCAGAATTCATGAATTTAATATGAAGTTCAAATATATTGTGACTTATTATTATGGATACGATTTGTCATTTGCGACGATTACTTTAGTTTTATCAGAATTTGGCTCAGCTAAAATGATCAAAAACTCTCTCTGCAGACCAGGGCCGGACGCATATTCCCGTACCCTCGTTCCAGTTTTCCGCACCGCGGCTAAAAGTTCTGAATCAACCTAGGGTACGGGAATATGCGGGCCGGACTGGCCATTGTGGCAGTGGCAATGTGGCGTTTGCCACACGCGCCATCGGCCTTTGACGCCTATCAAATTGGTCACACTGTTTTTTAATTTAC
>JAQGCA010004287.1:0-10525 GCA_034698945.1 Protaphorura quadriocellata
AAAATTCGACCGAAAAAGTGTACTAAACAATTAAAATTACTGATTTTTAACGACTGAGAATGAAAAACTGTACAGAAAAGAATTGGGAAAGTTCCGCCTTGCTTACACGGTGCGCCCACTCGCGGAATTAAGTTTTTGGATTCAAACTCTGAGTCGCCTGGCATAGGAAGTTGACTAACCATCTATACTCTATGAATCATGGAAGAACCCACAGAATTTGACCAAATTCCCGCCACAGTCAAGAAATAAAGTTCAATTTCCCTCAAATATTGGAAAAACGGAGTGGACTCTATGTTTATCAATTTTCGCGCATGTAGAATTAAAATTGCATGGAATTCAAACTTTAATTTGAAGGCTGGGAGTTTTTCATTCTAGGAATTCCGATATTGCGAAATACGACAAAAACACAAATAATTGCCTTCATAAAAGTTACTATTAGTTAATTCATTAGTTTTTAAGGACATGTGACTAGAACTTTACAAATTCTGTGTTTTCCAGCTTAAATACCACTGACTGAATTTAACAGTATTATTATTTCGCAGCAATAAGTATGAAATACAGATCTGAATTTATTTCGTAAAACTAAATTCCTAAAATCTAAAACTTCCGAACAAATTTTACCGATTATACTCCAAGTAGTCAAAATCAGTATACTTAAAAATAATATGATCTCAGGGATATTTGAGTTTACATTTATTTAAATCGGATTTTTTCTTTAAAAAAAAAAATTAAGTCATCGACCTGATCTGACTTTTGTACAAAAATTACCAGTGATTTTAGATATCGTCCTAGAAATTCCCCAGTTTTTATCAGAAGCACTTACTTAAAACATATCGGTGTCATATACGAAGATGACTATATTGAAATAATATCAAAAAGTTATCACTCCATATCCAAATCATCGACTCGATTTAGTTTGACCTTTGACCTCCATGCACAGAATCACTGTCATGAATATCAAAACATCAAGACTAAGATCCAAACTTAGAAACCTGCTTGTGGCTGGGCTTGGACTAATTATTCTCTTCTTCATCTGTCTTCAGTACAATGACGATGATGACAATGAAAATATTTCAAAAACCCTCAAATTTCAATGGAGATCTGGTAAGATTTCATATTTAATTTAATTAATGTTAGTGTTACTTTTTTTTTATTAGTTTTCATTAATTAATTCGACTTTTTAGAATTCGGTGAACTCAACGGACCAGACATATCTGCCACGGACCCAAGAGTTATTAATAAATTAAAAAATCAGTACTTATTTCCACCTTCAAAAAATGGAGTTGGACTTCGACTAAATTTGACAGACATGAGTGAAACGGACCCGTCAATGGGACAATCACAAGTTATCCAAAGAATATTTCGGGAGAATTTATTGCCTGGATTTTTCATCGAGGTAATGAAAAATAAATAAAAATAATAATGAAAGGACCTTAGACCTGAAGATACGATTTCAGGCCATGTTAAGTGATAATTTTGACCCAGTGGTTTTTAACGAATTTATGAGGTTTACAGAACTAAAAATTACCTCAACGTGAACATAAGAGCCCGACTGTGGTGACTGGAAAAGGGTTGACTCAATAATTCCAATGTTTGACCTTTCTAGGTCAAGGTGAAGTTGAGGAAAAACTGAGAGATAAAAGAAATGAAACATTATCCTGCACCGTTTTAGCTCTCTCGCTATGTTTAAAGTGGCCTCACAGATTGGTTTCTTCGTGTTTCTATAAGATTTTTCTCAACTTTACCTTGACCTAGAAAGGTCAAGCACTGGAATTTTTGAGGCGACCCTTTTCCAGTCTCCACATTCAGGCTCTCAGGTTCACATTGAGGTAATTTTTATTTCTGTACACCTCAAAAATTCGACAAAAATCGGTGCGCCAAAATTATCACTTAACATGGCCTGAAATCTTATCTCCAGGTCTAAGGTTTTGAAATATTTTTCTAAGAATTTGTGCACAGAATTATTGGCTATTTTGAATTCTAGTGTGGTGCTCTGGACGGAGAGACCAGATCAAATACACTGTACTTTGAACGACATAAATTTTGGAAAGGCCTTTTGATCGAAGCAGGTGAGGTCAAAGGTCAAAGGTCAAGATTTATTTTGATATACAATTAATTTTGTTTGATTTTGTTCTAGATCCGACTAATTTTGAAAAACTTCGTTGGAAGAATCGAAGATCGTGGTCTTCACCAACTTGTCTTAGCACAACAACTTATCCTCAAATGGTAAAACAGTAAAAGAAAACAATTATTTTGAACTTTTAAAAATATTTTAATTTTTGAAATTGCAGGTTTCATTTGAACAAAAAGAAAATCAAGGAAAAATCACTCCATTTGGAGCTGGGTACTTAGAGAACGGTTTCGTGGACGTTCAATGTTTTCCATTTGAGACATTCATGACAGCCCTCAACATGACGACGGTTGATTATTTTAGTTTAGACGTTGAAGGTTTAGAATTGGATATTTTGAAAACGATTCCATTTCATAAATATGACATTCGAACACTATCAGTAGAGTTTATACATGACGTAGAAGGGAAAGAAGCCATTCGTGAATTTATGATCAATAAGGGATATTTTGTACACACAGAGGTCACACATCCAGATTGGTTAGCAAATGATTTCATTTTTATTAGCCATTCATTTTATAAAACATTGTCTTCTGGTCTTCGGAATGAATTAGACCGTGAGAGAGACAAAGGACGGTAGTTGACCTTTGACCTTTCACCAAACATCACTTGTCATTTAATTTTTTTTAGCACGATTTTCTTCAATTACTTACTTGCACGCAAAAAATATTAGCCGAGCCGATTTTCAATTTAGGAGGTTGGCCACATAACTCCGAAATCGCTTTTACTACGGCCAAGAATTTCAGTTTGCACTGTTGTCAACATTCTGACCAGAGTTACGGGACTTCCATCACCTGATTTGAGAGTCAGCTGAATTTACTTTCCTTGTTTTTATGCACAGCGCGATTAATTTAATAAAAAAAAATAAACATATTTAGACGCACTAGTACGCACTAGCACGAATCTCGGAAACATAATGTGATCTGTACCCATGAGAGTCACTGGGGTATAGGATTTGACCTTAACCTCTGACCTTGACCCTCTCAGGGAATATCGAATTTCTCTACTTAATTAGTTATAAGGAGATTGTCATCTCATACTTAATTTAAATAGTACTTTCTACTTGTAGTCTGTTCAACTTTATTTATCTTATGTTAGTTGTACATTGTGTATATAGTGACGAGTGAATACTTTACGATTTTCGTTAATTAGTTCCATATAAACAAAATTGAGATATACATTTTGTGAAGAATCCAAGTTTTGTCTTGGGAACCAGCCAGGCAGCCAGGGAATGTTAAACCATTTAAAAGCGCAAATGATTTTGTAGCAATAATTTTTCTTCATTTTTATAATTTCAAAAAAAAAATCTAGAAGCTGACAGAACAAACTAGACTAGACACGGTATAGACATATCATTACTAATTTTTAAGGTTCGGATATTGACAACAGTAAGGAGTTTGAACCGACTGTTTCGGGTATGCTCAGAATCAGACTTGGGTCAATTACATTGGTAATTGTAATTTCAATTACAAAGTACAATTTACAATTACGTAATTGTAATTAATTACTTTCAGAATCCCAGCTCTAATTTGTAATTGTAATTAAGTATTTCAGAAATTGTGTGTAATTGTAATTGTGATTTGTGACTGAATTTATATTTTTCTCAATTACTTTTACAATTACTTTGAAATTTGACCATCAAATACTAGGATGTAACTATGATGTCAGCACACATAAAATCATCATTTCAAGAAAGTAATTTGAATCGCAATTTGTAATTGTAATCTCATTTTCGATTACAATTACGTAATTGTAGTTGAAATTAATTACTTTTTAATTTTTGTCCACGTAATTGTAATTGTAGTAATTACTTTCAATATTTCTGCATGTATTTTAATTACAATCAGAAATGAAGGTGTAATTTATAATTTGTAATTAATTACATTTTTAAAGTAATTGATCCAAGTCTGGTGAGAATTGTGTACCTGAATCCACACTAAAGATGTCATATTATCGGCATCGGCACAGTTCCAAGCCATTTTTCTCATGGATAAAAATACTGTATCCATCTTTACCAAATTTTTATTATTTTATTACTTAGACGGAATGCAATCTCATTTCCGAATCAATATTCTGATTCGCAAGAAAACTGAAGGGAATGGTAAAATTCGTTATCAAATTAAAGATAGAAATATTTATGAATTTTGGTTAAACTTTTTATTAAATTCCCTATCTTGTAACGTTGGTCGAGAAACCCGGTTTCTCTAATGCATTGGCATGAGATGCCAGAGCAGACAAGAGAAATATTGTTGTTGTTTTAATTGTTTACTAGTTACCGTTTCTCCTTACTTCAAATAAACGGTTCAAACTCCTTGGGTAACAGTTTATTCTAATATCCATAGCCGAATTCAATAATATGTACTCAGGATGTGACAAATAAATGAATCTCGTTCCATAAAATATCTCTTCCTGTAAAAACTGTCAATATTGCAGTTAATGATCAAATTGTAGGGAACTAGCTCAAAATCTTGTATGCAAAATGCAAACATTTCTTCCGAATGTATCTCTACCTCTTGACCTCTTGCAGTTCACTGGTTTGAAATAAATAAATAAATAAATAACCGAAACTTTTCGTGGTTCGTCTACTCATGCACCTTGCTCTTTATTATGTGTTGCTGTGCTATACATTATGTGAATGTGTTGTCCGTCCGCCTGTCTGTCTGTCCGTCCGCCTGTCTGTCTGTCCGTCCGCCTGTCTGTCTGTCCGTCCGCCTGTCTGTCTGTCCGTCCGTCCGTCGACACTTTTCATGCAGTAAACGTTGACGGATTTCAAAGGTACACACGATGACAACAAACTCCAAGTGTTAATATGACCTCTCCAGGTGACCTCTGACCCAGGTCACCAGAGGTAAAATTTTCAAAGTTGCTCAGAATGGTCTGAAACGTGCATAAATGCAATAAAAACTGGGTATCAGAGGGTGACCTCGACCCAGGTGACCTTTGGTGACTCACCAAAGGTCAAATTTCCAAAGTTGCTCAGCAGCACTTAGATACTGCGTCTTTCGACGGTTTAAACTTGCAGAATATTTCTTGTTAAGTGCAATTATCTTGTTCATATAGCGGTATTATGTGCTTTTTTTTTAAATGTGGAGAGTTCGATTCCTCCGCCTTTACAATGTGTGGTTGTTTGTTGCTGTTTGAAGCTTAACAGGTCTTGTAAGTCCCTGAAATTAATTTCTCATGATCTAGTGAGCCAAAATAGGCCGTTCCTTCCAATTTGCTAGGGGTCTTTCGAATTATGTAGATACGATTATGCAATCTTGAATAAAGTAAGAATATTTTACTGTCCCAATGCTAACAACAGTTGAAACTGAAATATTTCTTCGTTATCAAAGAATTATTGCTTAGGCTATGTCTATCTTGATTCTCACTTTTTGCTTCTACTTGCCCCATTTTCTATTTGGATGTGATGTACAGTGCGGACCATAACTTTGTCCCGTCATAAACACTTTCACTTAACGCCATATCATATCCCTACTACTAGGAGGGGTACCTTCCTGAGGCCAAATGCCAAGCTGTGAAGAGATGAATTGTCAGATAATATGTAGCGGTTGACAAAGCGGCATGGTAATTTCAATTGAGGAGATTCCAAAAATTAGGAATAATTATTGAGGATGTCTCATAATTATGTGCCACCCTGTAACGGGGGAGGGTCGTGGCTATAGTGACTAGACAATATAAGATTTTCTCCACTTGACTCTTCCAATGCAAAAAAAAAAATCTGGTTGTGATATTTTTTTGGCTCACACGCAAGTAGACAGAAGAGACGAGACAGAGTTTGTCATTTTCATCTTTTCTCTCAATCACCTTCTTTGTCCAGTTTTTTAAACAAATACTCTGACCTCTCATATTCCTTAGTCACTTTGACCTCTGACCTTTCACCCAACCCCACTCACTTGTCATTTGATTTTGGTTCAAAACTTTAAAAGTGCGACGAAATATAGACAAATACAAATACACGTGACGTTTGAATGGTCCATTGCAAATTCCATTCCAATTAACCAAACCCCTTTTTTTCCTTTCTTTGGAAAGTTGGGGAAATTCCAAAGAATTGTGTGGAAATTCCAAGAAGTCGTCAGGACAAGACGTTCGACAGTTGATCAGTGACTTTATTTTGTTCCGAGAACTCTGGTCGATCTACGTTACGTTTCGTACAACTACGTCGTAAAATGTATTGACATTTATTTTACAGTACAGTTGATTAATTTTAAATCATAAATAAATAAATTGGATATTAGTTTTAATTGGTGACCTTTGACCTTTAGTTGGTAAAGTGACTCCGCTGCAAGTAATACGTGCAGTACCGTTATTAATTTTTAATATTTGAACCTAAAGTACCAAGAAATAATTACGTCGCGTTAAAGGTCAAGGGTCATTCATTTTACGGAACGTAATGCGTTTTCGCTGAATTTCAGTACACTGTAAATAAAATTAAATCTCGGATTTTATCTGAAATTAATAAATACTTTTGATTTTTTAATATTTTGCAGATTTGAAGAAGAGAAAAATGAAATTATTTCTAGCATGTTCTGAAATGTGAAGATGTTTGAAATTCTTGGATTTAAAATGACTTTTGTGTAGAAATATTTTTAAAAATAGTGTCGACTATAAAATTTGGCGAAGAGTCGTTCGTATTAATTTAACTTGAATTTGTTGTGAGTTAAAGAGGCGGAAATATTTTAGGAGTTCTATTTTATGGCAAACTAGTCCAGTCCATAGTCAAATTTATTACCTGCCGTCAAAATGTAATTAATTCCATGTGTGTGAAAATTAATTGAGTTTAGAGTTAAAACGAATCGAAACCTATCGAATATTAGGTTAGGTTTACAAGAAAATTACAATGAAAAATTTTGAATTGACATAGACTAGACAAGAAATATCAGTCAGACTGTCCATTGACAATATTCGTAGGTACGTGATTAGAATTAGGTCAGGGAAATGTATCCCGCATCATCATCCGTCGATTTGACCCAGTATGATTTCTCGGCCAAAGAAAATGAAGCAAAATGGAAAGGACTATTCATCAGTGGTTTAAAAATGGTACGTCTGTCTTTACATTCAAACTAATTCCCAATAATATTGGTAATAATTTCCAAACTATCAAACCATCATTGAGTATTCTCGTTTTACCCGACTTTCCTACCCCGCTAGGGAATTTTCCTGATTTATGAAAGCGAAAGTAGGGAAAACCTCACGTATGCAAGGTAAAAACCTCACAGTATTTGAAAAGTCGGGCTAGGGAATCGAACCCCGTCCTAACAGGTAACATTTCGGATCCCCGTACTACTACGCTGTCTTGTCTGCACATTTAAATTTATTTTTTTGGTCACAGGTCACACTTTCTACGGTGAAACACGTCGGATATTCCATGAAAGCGAAAGACGATGCTTTGGAATATTTGGAACATTTAATTTTGCAGCTCTTAGGATCCCTCTTTGTACGTCCGTACCCTCACAATGTCAAAGATGTTGAAGAGAGAGTACAGGTAATTATTACTCTAATGAAATCAAAAAACAAAGGAACAAAATGTACAATTATTATTTTAAAATAATAAATAACGAAATATTAAATTATTTTTATTATTTTACAATACAGAAATTATTTCCTCCACCCATCGACAAATGGGCAACAGCGGAGGCAGCAAGTGCCGTCAAACAAGCAAAGAAAAAAAGTGAAACGAATTTTCCTCAAGATAAAATTCATTCACTACTCAAAGTTAGTTGAATAATTTTTTTTAAATGAATTATTTATAATATAAATTATAATTTAAATTTTTATATGATCTGAATGATAGTACATTTCCCGTATTTTCTTTGTAGGAAATTTTGCAAAATAAAATTGACCACAACATGACGGTGTATATTTCTGCCATTTTGGAATACATTGCTGCAGACATCATTCATGTGAGTACCATAGTTATCATAATTATTATATTTTCTACGTCCAGGGTGGGACAATCTTTTTTTTTTGTCACTTACGTTGGTCCACCCTGTGTAATTTAATTATAATTTTGACGAATTTGTAGCTTGTGGTCAAATATGTCAAGTATAGTCGAGATGGTGAATTTACAACTCAAGACATCAAAGCTGCAGTCTGTAGTGACAAGGTATCATCATCATATCGTTATTATATTTATTATTATATAAATTATTATATTATTATATAATTAATTTTTTTTAGGTATTGTTGTATTTGTTCAAATTGGGTGATACTGACTCTGTTGATTTGGTTGAAGAACCCATCACAAGGAATTTCCTAACTTACAACGAAGTGAGTTATTAAAATTAAAAAATAATTATTTATATTCCACCACAAAAATATTATTTTTTTGTTTTCATTTTTGAAAATATAAATTAGGTATACATTTTACCAAAAATTCTATGATTTTCATTCCTTAGGTCGTAGTTGACCTTCTTCAGTCTGAGCGACAATATTTGCGTGACCTTCAAATGCTCATCAAAGTATTTCGTGACCATCTAGCAAATCAATTGGAGAAAAAAATTCAGGTATAGTTGGAGTAGTGGAATCTTCAAAATTTTAAAAGTTTTTGCCAAAATCTTTGCAATATTTGGTAGTGATTGTATTTTATTTTTAATTTTTTTTTCAGAGTCTAGAGTTAGTGTTTATTTCCTTGGAAGACATTGCAGAGTTAACGATGACTCTGATCAGTACTGTGGAAGATACTTTAGAAATGACTGAACCGAACCAAGTACCCGCCATTGGGATTTGTTTCCTTGAATTGGCAGAGGTGAGTTGATTGAGATACCTATACATTTTGAATTTAATTTTTATTAAAATATTATGTATGTTTTGTAAAATTCTAGAACGGTGAATTTGAGGTGTATGACCGTTACATGGAAAACTTCAAAACTTTTAATCCAGAGTGTCTGGAACTTCTGAGTCGGCCAGACGTTGAAATGATTTTATCAACGGCTGGTCAAGGTTTTGTTGAGGCTGTCAAATTCTACTTTCCAAAATTACTTCTTGAACCTTTCCACCATTTTCCTGAGTACTTTGAATACATCAAGGTCAGTCAACATTTTAAGCACATAAAATGAAAAATTGTCAAAATATTTCAAAATTTTGAACTTTTATTTTTATTTTTAGGCTTTGTACAATTTATCCCCTTCTGAGACAGAGACTGATTTACTCCTCCAAGCTGAGAGTGTCATCATCAGATTGAAACCTTCCTTGGAGAGTGAGAGCTTAAATATTCCTAAGAAGACTACTGGGTAAAATAATAATACAAAATTATTTATTTTTTTATTACAATTTTTTATATTTTTTTAAAATTTAAAATATTTTGTTATTTCTTGTTATTTGACAGAGACCTTCGTTCAAGAATGGCTGGGAAAGGAAACAAACAAATTGCTCAACAGAAATTAATGGAAATGAAATTACAAATTGAGGGATTCAACAACAACCTCGGACAGTCTTATTTCAATGAATTTTTTCGCGGTAAGTAGGAGTTTTTTTTATTTATATATTTCCCTACTACTAGGGACACATTTCCTGACTTGAATAGTCAATATGAAAAATATTTGTATATTTATTTGTATATTTTTTTTTTACTTGAAGAGGGAGAACTACAAAAGTTTGGGTCAGGGAAAAGAGCGTCTGAAAGACACGCCTACCTCTTCGACGGTTATCTTTTCCTTTGTAAACCGAATATTCGAAGGACTTCAGTCGTAACGGGAGGACCACAATGTGAACAAAGACTCAAGGAATCATTTTGTTTGACCAAAGTTGAAGTTCGTGATAGATATGATACAGAAGGTACGTTTCAATTTTATTTTTATTTTCTTCCTTCAAGTGATTTTTTATCCTTTTGATTTTTTTTTTGAACAGATTGTAAAAATTCCTTTGAAATATTAACGAAGGATCAACTCCCTCTTATTTTGTCAGCTCGTACAAATGATGAAAAGACAAGTTGGATGTCTTTCCTCGTCATGCTCACAACTAAAAGGTTCTATTTTATTTATATGTACTTGTACTACAAAAATGACATGGCCACAGGCCGAAATAAACTGTCAGAGTCTTAATTTAATTTGATTATTATTTCCAGCATGCTTGATCGTATTTTGGATCGAATACTTTCGGATGATGTAAAAAATCATCCTTTGAAACTTCCGACTCCAGAGAAATACAGATTTGCTGTCCAGGATAATGAAACAAATATTGTGTTTGGGAAAGATGCGGATCGAAATTCTGTTATCATGGTTTGTAATACAATTTATTTTATAATATACTCTGACCTCCTGAACAAAATTTTTTGAAGGTCATGCCCTTTGACCTTTTGTAAATTGATTCATTGATTTTCAGGGTGCTACATTATTAAAACTAATTGAGCGGCTCACACATCATCAGTATTCTGATCCTAATTTTAATAATACATTT
>JAQGCA010004288.1:0-10523 GCA_034698945.1 Protaphorura quadriocellata
GGGAATTGTGTTGAATGAGATGTGAGATATCACAGAAGTTTAGATTACAATGAATACATAAATATGTCTGGATTCCTGTTTCACCATTCAGTGTTGATTCATCCAGAACATTCTCTCCGTAGTTTACTGATGCCTCAATATCCCGATTGTTCTCCCTGCTGCCGTCAGAGATTGTAATCACTGTTGACTTTACAGTAACTATCGCCACTATTTGGGTCACAGCCAGCGCCATCTTGATTCTTATTAAAGAACAGGTACTCTGATCCATCAATTGGTTCACTTTTTATATGTTGGATAATATTCTCTATTTTCACGTCTGGTACGATATCTGGAGGAGGCTGGTCGGCAGCTCCTGTTTCACGAGAAGGTCTACATGAATTTCCGATCACGGAAAATGTCGGAGATCCTGCAAACCCCACGTCCTCTGCAATATTTAAATTATGGGACACACCACTTTGGAGGTCTTGATTTTCTGAAAATGTTTTATAATCGCCAGTGTGTGAGCCAAGAATGTGAAAAGTGAACTCGCTTATGAATTTGTAACAAATGGCACAATCTGGCATATACTTTCGAACTATGCTTTGTATTTCACACAAAAATTGTTTCGAATTATATTTGTCGGCAGTCAAGTCAACTCTCGTTGGATGATCAGTTTTCGATTCCATTTGTTCCATCCTCTGACTCTTCTGATATTCGTTGAAATCCTTGGCCGGAAATTGAAAGAAAACAACTCTTTGTTCTGACGGTCGTCGGTGAGCAATTAAGATTTTACTGTTTTTAATTAGAATCTTGGAATGAGTTTTATAGGGTTTTGTGAGGTTTTAATTTATGTGGGATGCTGAGGAGTCGCGGCAATTCAGACCTTCCCACTGCCCGTCTGAGCCTTGTCGTCCGATCCAGTAGGTAACGTTAGAGTTAAAATATTAATGGGATTGACGATTGACCTACTGATCAAACCGAATGCATGAAATTAATTACGATGGACTAAATCATATTTGTGTTGGCCGAATGAAAATACTTGAGTATGAAAACAATTGGCGCAACTGTGTTATGGAGAGCAATAAATAGTGGACATAAAATCCTGTTATTAAACAACTGAGCATTTATGACCTCAATTTCGGTATTAAACTAACAAGGGAAGAACGTTGTGGAAGCAATGCAGTTTGTGCACTTTGGGACTTTTATTATTCTCTCCTATCCACTCTGTGGAAAAAATGCTCAACTCGCCTAAACAAACGAGACACCTGACCAGGATCTCAAACTAAAATGGTATCCATGGTTTCTACCACTTGCAAGGCACATCATGAAATTGTCCAATGTGTTGCTCTAACTCGAAGGACACGGAAACAGTCGCTCTGCAAAAACGACAGCTGCAATTGTTCGCTTCGATAGTCTCAGCGATAGGTGGCTCCAGGATCTACACCGCACGAACATTTGATGTTTCAGTTCAACGAAAGACAGAGAATGAAGGAATCTCATCTCACTATGTTCCCTCTTCAATAAAATACAGCTGTCATAGTTAACAAATATTTTATTTTAACTTGATAGTCAGTAAGAATTATTTGTTCATCACTTTATGTGTCTTCAAAGGATTTTGATTGTGGGGAGAAGAAAGGAAATTTGTATCAATCAATCATTTTATTTAAACCTAAAACGCATGAATGAAATGATAATCAGACTGTAATTCTGAACAAAGGAGAGATCCAAAACATACTCAACCTCACGGCACGCGCTCTGGGGTTTGGGAAATAATTTAAATCCATGGACAAATGAATTAATGGTACAAGTGCATGGTTATTTTCAAAACTGGTAGAGATTAGTCATTAACGTCAAAAGTGTATCAGTATTTTACTAATCGGTTGTCATATTGAGAAGGTGTTCAAGATTTCAACTGATGCCTTTTCCGCCATCATGATGACTGGGGCTGCCGTGTTAGCATTTGTAATGGTCGGCATTGCAGAAGCATCTACTACTCTCAGGTTGGATATACCCAGGACACTATATTTCCAAAGTCATTATTAACAATTACACACTCACACTTTTTAAATCACCGTTTTGACAAAAGAAAGTGAGCGTACTTGAATCTGGAGTCCAAAACAGCAGTTTTATCCTGTGGACCTGAACCCATTCTACATGTCCCAGCAGGATGACAATCTGTGTCTCCAACTTGGCGAATGTGACAACGCCAGTACTCATCTGTTCTGAATGTCAATTTAGAACAGCCAGGGTCTTGTTCTCCGATATATTTTGCTCCCAATTCTTGAAACGCCGTTGTATTTTCCATGGTTCTGAGTCCCAACTTTATTGCTATAAGAGTAAATAACATACAGGGTCAGGGTCACGCATAACCTTTGCGCCCCCCACGGCAACCCAATTTGGGGGAGCCTGACAAAAAGTGAGATATGCAATTTGTAGAGAATCTTAGTGCGGATCTAGGGAGCCAGTCCGATTGAAAATCCGTTTGCGCGTAGTGGCGCAGATGCGCGTTTAAGTAAGAAACGGCATGAATATACCCCGATAAATTGGCTTTCTGCTACAAAAACCTGCTCAAAATATTTTTTTTTCTAAAAATCCGTCGATGCCACGTTCTTTGCAATAATGTTTTACAATTTTTAAAATTTTATTAGACCGGTTTGAAGAAAGTCGATTTTTCGTTTCAAAGGCATTTTGGTGAAAAAAATTAGAATTTTCCTTCCAAATGCCCTGGTAGGGTAAAATCTACTTTCTCCAAACCGGTCCAACAAAATTTTAAAAATTGTAACAAAATATTGCAAAATAGGTCGCATCGACGGATTTTTCGGAAATAATTATTTTGGGCGTGTTCTGGTAGCAGAAAGCCAATTTATCGGGGTATTTTCATGACGTTTCTTACTTAAACGCTCGTCAGCGCCGCTAGGTACAACGGATTTTCAATCGGAATTTCTACAAACTGCATATCTCACTTTTTGTCAGGCTCCCCCAGACTGGGTCGCCGACGGGGGGGGGGAAGGTTATGCGTCACCCTGTACATTGGTCTGGACTTGTTATCTACTCTGAGTTCTTTAGACAGTTCACAATTGGGTTGCGACATAATTGAGTAGGTCTTTGACACTCAATACTAACACAACTTATACTGAATTCATCTCTTGTCGTCAATAATTATATTCAACTGAATGAGCAAATGAAGGGAAGTTACCTCCTAGGACCACATCCACATCACTAGGGTCACTCATAAATTTGTAGTCAATAAGAGCGAGCTCTTCGTTTTTTACAAGTCCTGAAATAAATGTTTGACATTAATTCCGATACTAATCAATCATAATATCCTCCATAATAGCAAGATGTGTTTGAAAAATCTGATGGAGAATCTAATTCGACATCCTCTGTGTAAAAGTCCACGATCCACTTAACTCAAGACTTGTGTGGGTACACACCTCTTTGAACGTACCACGCCATCTACCAGCGAAAGAGTGAAACGAACCAAGGACACACCTAGGGATACAAAATGCGCATCTCGCTTTTCTTGTCCCAACTTCCTTATAAAACCACATGAAGGAATTCGTACACACCTGCCTTGTAGGCTGTGTGGTTGAGGCTAACATTCCCTATGCTTTTCGGCCTCGAAAGTTTGACGGAAATAGCGATAAAACGAGTGGATCCAGAGTTAGGTTGTGGTTCGGATTGTTCGAGGACCATTTGTAAATCTGTCCAATTGAATTGTCCGTCTCGCTTTGCCCTTGAAGAAACTGCAAATGCTTGGGCCCAAACAATTGTATTTTGAAGGATACCATCCCCATTTTTCTGATACATCGCGAGAGAGTCTTCCGTCAATTCACTGAGGTAGGATGGAACTAAAGACCCAGCTTTGAGTGAGAAGTTGAGACGAAGTGCAAAATGCTCATAGAGTGACTCCCCAACCGGTAAGTCCGCAATCACTGGGATCTAATCACACATTCAAGTACAGAAATCAATCTACTGTGAATCTTGAATGGATTGAACGCCTGTCATTACTTTCCTGAGAAAGACAATTCTAATCTCGACCTCTACAGACATTTGAACTGAAACGTACTCAAAGAATAGACACATACATAAAATTTGGAATACTAAGCGAGAAAAGATACCGTAGCTCTCTTCAACATATCGGCGGGACCAATGCCAGACTTCATTAATAGAATGGGTGTTCCGTAAGCACCGCAACTGACGATGACCTCTTTGGAGGCGTGTGCGATCTGAGGAATCCCATGTCTCTTGTAAGCTACGCCGTAAGCTCTTTTCTTCTTCATTAGAATCTAAATCAATGAGCATTTTCATCATACACTCTATTCGTATTTATAAGTACACTTGTATCATCAAATCATCTGAGGAAAACTTCGCAAGGACCTGAGTCCGTATTTCCTGAGTCTGTACGAGTCTATTCAAACCCCAAGCCCAGGGAAGAATGCTTAGCAGCGTTTAGGATTCGTATCACTCATTCGTACATAACTCGTGTTACCTTTGATGCAAATGAATATCTCTCAATCCGAAGTCTTCTTCTCAACTTTTCAATGGGCTTAATGAATGCTGTGTATGTACTCACTCGTCGACCCTTCTCTATTTCCACGTCTATTGCGCTGAAACCTGAACCAGTTTGAAATGTGGCCTGTTAGTCCTAACGCTAGCAGAGGTTTGAACCCAGACATTACTTATAATTAGCTATCAGTTCTTGTTAGTCTTTCGCAAGAGTCCGATTTTGGTCGGACTCGGACTCGTACGAGTCCGGACTCACAAGTCCGAGTCCAAATTTGGACTTGGACTTGGACTCGAACTCGAAAGGCACGAGTCCGAAAAAGTCCGGACTCGGACTCAGCCTGGGACTCGAGTCCGGACTCGAGTTCTCCCCATCTCTTTAACATGTAGATAAATAATGTTTGGCCTGACGCGGACTCGCACGAGTCCGGACTCACGAGTCCGAGTCCAAGTTTGAATCGGACTCGGACTCGGACTCGGACTCGTTAGCGACGAGTCCTGCATGATTGGACTCGAGTCCGGACTCGTACTTGGACTCGAGATTCGAGTCTCGGACTTGGACTCGGACTCGTGCGAAAGACTAGTTCTTGTTCGTGTTCGTACTTTCCATTTGTGGACCGTTTGGGTACAAAGTGGTTGGAAAACCTAATTCCTTCCCAGCCTTCATCCAAGTGGGGAGAATTGGAGAATTGGTTCTGTCAAGAGTCAATAACCCACCATGTCCTTCTTGACCTGTTCCAAATTATCAAATTCCCGGAAATTGGAAACATTCACAGTGAGGAATATATTTTAATTAAAGAAAATAATGACCTACCCGAAGGACCTGATGTGACGTAGTTTTCCGACCTTTTGAAATATTTCAGAATGTTTTTGTATGTCCAACTACTGTCATTCAAAATGTTGGCCCAATCATCATAGGTCAACGGACTCCCTCTGTTGTGAATCAGACCGTGATGAGACGTAGATCCACCCAGCATTTTCCCTTCCGGTCTTGTAAGCACCTGAATCAAAAGCATAGCATAATAAGCTAGTCTTTACGCCGTATAAGGTAAAGCGTTGGATTTGCGGAATTTTCAATCACGTCGTCAACAACTTTTGTCAAAGTTATATTCCAAAAAGTTCGTTAGTTTAGCCGCCAGAAATTCATACACACAAATGAACTCTGGGGCGTCCTGAATGTACTATGAACAGCTGTAACCTCATAAAGCTCGTTTGGCCAACTATTGCTCGCCGCCAAACGGCTCAACTTTTCGGACCAGAACTTTCACAAAAGTTGTTCCGGAAAGTCATTAGGTATATCAGATTAAATATTCAATCAATCAACAGCCTACACATTAACATTAGGGACTGTGAGGTGTTATTTAATGAAAATATAAGCAAATACACTTACCACTATTTGTACTTATGTTTTCAAGTTAAAATCAAAGATTTGTTAAACTGTCACTACTTATAAATTCTAGCAATTCTTGTGAGTATCTGTTAAGGACGGGTTGGATGGATTTGGCATGTGAATTTATCTATATTTTGGCCGTCGAAAAACGGCCGTCCAGTTCCTCCATTTCTGCACGGATTTTCAAAAACTCTTTTTTGTTATTTTCCTGGACATCTCGAGTTGGTCTGCGCAAAATTTGAATTGACACTAACATGTGCGGATTTTCAAAGTGCTGGGTAGTATTCGTTTGACCTTTGTTGTGACAGGAGTTGGTCGAGCAACGCAGCTCAAAATTCCTCTTCTTTAGTTTCTTTTTTCAAAATTTTAATTTTTAAGTTGGAGGAGTGCGAATGTGAATGTGAAAATAGAAATGTGACCTACTCAAGAAGTCCAGAAAAATAACAAAAAAGAGTTTTTGAAAATTCATGCAGAAATGGAGGATTTGAACGGCGATTTTTCGACAGCCAAAATATAGGTAAATTCACATGCCAAATCCATCCAGCCGGTCTTTAAATGGGATATTTCATTTTCTTACACCCCCATTCTCAAGCGCTGTGTGTTTTTGAGGTATGGATGAATAGAAATAATTGATGTCCGGGTGTCTGAGGACATCCGGGAAGAAAATTGGTGGCCGTGTAGCTGGGGGCGGAGTTCCACCTGCCTCGAGGAGGAGTACATCATGATTCACGGATAACCTGTTTGCAAGGACACATCCCGCACCTCCACCTCCAACTATTCGAAACCAAATAATTATTATTAGTAATTTAAATCATTCAAACCGAGACAGGTCAAGAACTTATTATTAACATACGTATAAGTGTAATCTAGCAATCAGCTCGGCTTAAGGCCATGTCAGAGAGACGGGTAAAGCCACGCCCTCTCCCCACCTTAATCCGTAACCCAACCCGCCTCCCCCTTCCGATCCCAGCCCTAACCCCCACCCCAATCAGGGGGATGGACTCCTTATGGTCAGAAATGAAACTCTATAGAACTATCTACATATTGACACCGGTTTCATCAAATTGTGCCAAGCAGTATTCCCAGAAATGAGTGATAAATAGTCGTGAATTAGAATAGAACTGCCAGAGTGTAAATCGTTATTAATTCTGAGCCAGCCTGACCTTGTCACGTTTTTGATTTCTCTAGCTCTCTTAATTTTAATCAAAAGTCTGTCGGTTCAGTCATAAAATCATTTTTTTGTTAATAGAAGTAAATTCATCCAAATAAAGCGTTATTTATTTGACAATTGTTTGTGTGAGTGTTGGAACCGAAGAGTCATTTGGCGAGTTATTCCGGATTCCATATTTTGGTCAGAGAGTCGTGTCTCGTGTGTACGTCTTAGCATTTAGACCCCGTGAGGCATTTTTGGAGATTGTGGATTCGACTCCCGGCAGTCCTAGGCAGATTTGGTCCGGGAAGATGTACTTGTGCCCAAAATGAGACTTTCGGATAAATGGACAAATTAGAGAAGATAGGATTTATTTTATGTCTGGGTTGATTGGTAAAATCTGGTTGACATTCAGTGAATTACAATTGGCCGAACGGTGAAGACTGTTGCAAATTCACTGAGCTGTCGGGGCGGTTAATTGACACACTGTCTGTCTGATATTAACGAGGTCTGGTCTACCGATACCGTCGCACTTTTCTTTTACCTAACCATACACGCTGGCAAGGGAAGCTCACGACATGAAGGTCGCACCTACACCCGTCATGCACTTTTACACACTACTCGGCATCCCCTGACATGAAAGCAGTTATAAATGTACAAATACATTTGTACAAGTGTACAAATACATTTGTACAAGTGTACAAATGAATTACTTTTTCCGGCCTATCTTCGAAAATTTGATTTAAGAAATCCGGAGGTAAAATGGGGAGGGGAGGGCCTTTTAAAAAAAGGAAATCGTGAGTAAAATTGCATGCTGTTTCCGGCGTTTTTCATTACAAGTCAATGTTGAGATATGCCCATTAGATGCATTAGAGAAAATCTAATCATAATCTTTCTTGACGACAAAAATTATTATGAAATTTTTCAAAATCCTCTCGACGCGAAATGAAAAATCCCTGTAACAGCATGCATTTTCACACACAATTTCATTTTTTTCAAATGGATTTCATCAGGATTTTTAATCAAATTTTTGAAGATAAATAGGTTAAAAGAGAAGTACTTCATTTTTTAAACGCGACTTTTAACTGTTTTCATGTCAGGGGATCCAAATGGTGTGAAGAATTGAATGGCGGGTCTTTGCGACCTTCATGTCGTGAGCTTCCATTGTGAGATCCAGATTGCAATAACAGAATGAACGCATGCCATTTTGTTGAAAAGATAATATGCAAAACAATTCTAGTCCGCGCTGTGCTTTTTTGGACAAATAGGGGGTGGAGCCTATATTGCCTGCCGTAGTGACGAGGTGACGACATAACCTAAACGGCTCGTAGGCCTGTGTTACGCTGGCACACCAAACTCAGCTTCGCTTTGGGGACCCAGAAATAATATATTGAACGGGTTCACATTTCTCCCACCAGTCTCCCGATTTATCACAGAATTTTTTGAAAAAAGACCTCTGGGAAAAAGTCTTCACAGCCTTCAATTTTGAACGGATTTTCAAATGGGATACAGTTTTGGAAAGAAAATTGGACGGCCGAGAACCAATTAACGTCCTTTTTTGAAAAAAGATTCGAAATATTTTTTTAAATCAATTTGAAAAAACATGTTTTTTCAAATCGCTAGAACTTTTCTTTGGATTTTTTTTTAAAAAAATGACGTTATTGGGTTCGGCCCCATCCAATTGTCTTTCCAAAACGGTATCGCAATTGAAAATCCATTCAAAATTGAAGGCTGTGAAGCAATTTTTCCGAAGGTCCATTTTTAACCCCTCTAAGCCATCCCGCCTTAACCACTCTGTATAACCCATTTACGACCTTATCATTACTCTCTACCACTCTCTACGCCCTCTCGACCACTTTCCTCTCACTTTCACGCACTCGCTACACCCTCTCAACCAATCTAAACACCCCTCAACCACTCTAACTGCAACCTCTCACCCACACAAAATTGTCACAGACTACTACCCAGCCGCGACTGTTTATTATTATTGTGTATATAAATTGCGACTTTTCTCAGAATTCACATTAGTTCAGATTGATTGACAGCTCGGGAAGAAAGTATATCGTACATGTAATATAATTGAAGCTCACCAATGATGAAGTCATAAGTTCTTATACGTGGCAAATTGTCATCCGCGTCCAAGTCATCCAATGTTAACTTAAGGTCATCTTTGCGGTACTTCTCCGAATACAGGCTTATCAGAAAAGCAGCAGATCCGACCAGGAAAGTGAACAAATTCATGTCAACAGTTATTGTCTCGAGATTTTATTTACCACTTACAAACTTTATGGAGATATTTTCTTTTGACCGCTGAGATGTATTTTTCCTTATTTCTGTACAAAGAAATTCATCAAGTGGATTTGCGTGTAAGGTGAAATCCCGTACAAGATGCACCTATGTTAAGTTAGGGTATCTTAGTATCGAATAAGTTGAACTGGACTAGTCATATCAATGACATGATTCAAAAAGTTAGTCACCGTGTTTTCATGATCAGAAAAATAAAATGTCATGGTCTTGATAGGAGTGAAGCATTAGGTTTATACTTGTTATATAGGTAATATGAATTCTTGAATATTGTTCCGTAGGAGTTCTGCATTACATATTTATTTTAAGTGGTTGAACGAAACGTTGGCTAAGTTTGAGAGAAGATGTCTTTCTATTGGGTAGGTAAATCTGAGTCAAGAAGGCGTTATAGAGCTTGTTTAGAAATGTTAAAACTAGAATCACTTGAGCAAAGGCGTTCTAATTGCGTCGTTAAGTTTGGTCCAAAGTTAGACTTTAGTGATCGTTTCCGTATTCTCTTACCAGATTCGTTTACCAGGTCCTTCAGTACCGGCCAACCTAGGTTACTTCATAACTATGTGTATTTAAATAGTTATGCCTCCACTTGTATCCCAATCCAACAATTGTTAAGCTATACAATGTCCAAGTATTTAGCCAGGGTAAAATATTTGGGTGTGATTTAAGTGATCACTAAATTCTTTCGTTGCTCTCTTCGACTTTCAGGCAATGGGGAAGATTGTGTACTCACGAGTCTGATTTAGTTCCATTGTCTGTTTTTTTATTATTGGTTGAATAAAACTTATTGAAATGGAAATTGAATTGTTTGTTCTGTTCGAGAAATTATACAATTGTGCCGTAAGACGTGATTTAAGTCTTATAGATGTGCCAGATTGATTGAACAAGACATGTAGCACAAGTACTAGTGAGACAATGAGGTTCGTCGTCTTCTGGAAATGCGGAATAAATTGTGATTTTTGAGTTCAACCAAACCATTGAGTTATTTGATCAAAATACAGAGAATAAAAATGTTATAATTTAAGTTCCACATTCAATAAACTACGGCTGGCGAAGTTCATGAATTCATTAATGTAGTAAAAACAAAAGTAATCAAATTCTTATACTGGATAAAGTAAGGTATTGTGAGAGTGCGGTTTCCCCACATCTCTCTCGCTACGCCACCTAGCGTCTCTTTGGGACACCATGTCCACCTCCTTT
>JAQGCA010004289.1:0-10521 GCA_034698945.1 Protaphorura quadriocellata
CTCAGCAGGGAACAAAGACTTATAACAAAAAGATATCCTCATAGGGCTTTGTTTGTCGATCATGAGAATTTTTGTTTCGAAAAGCGACAAGAGACCAAAATGCCAAAAAAAACCCAGTATTACTCATAAGGAATGCACTTTTCATGTAAAAATCAGATCAGACCAAACGTTTTATAGCCCACGAATATGAAGGATTTGTTTTGGTTTTAAGTCATCAACTCCACAGCTCAGACGAAATAAACATCGAAGAGTATACACATCGATTTATCAATAAGTCCCGCCAATAAACACCACACCTAATTTTTTAGCTGTTTGTTTTTCTAGCACTGAACTACAAATTTACGCGTAGACATAATAGTCATATTTAAACTTAAGATACCTGACGTTAAATACTGGAGTATTGGCCAATCTCGTATTAACATGAACATCGGCTTCCTTGTCAGGTTGGCTTTGTTTTTGTTTCTAAAAACTATCAAAATGTGAGAGTGTCAAGGGACAGGAGGACAGGATCATGGACAAAGACAAACTTTATGCATTACAACACTAGTTTTAGACTTGTGTCTGTGTTTGTGGAATTTGAACATTTCTTGTACAAAGGCATTATTATTGTTCCTCTGTGTATTTTCATGATTGTTTCAAAAATTGAAGCCGCAATCCCATTTGCTGCTTCTGGGTGTTGCGTTTGAAGCCTGCATCTCTTTAATCGAAAACGAAACTATGGAATTCCTTATTGAAATACAGGGTGTTTCACAACCCTTTCGCTATTAGTAATGCCAATCATGAAGTGACGTCATTTCTCTAAATGAATATGAACCACCCAGTTTAAGTCTGACTCAAATTGTCAGCCTAATGGATTTGACAGTTTCACATTAATGTTTTTCATTCCCTGGATTCATTACTGAGTCGTCTGATAGATAGAAGTCATTTAAATATCCAGAGGGTGACAGGGTGCCAAGATTATTTTATTCCTAATTATTTAAAATTCAAATTTCAATGACAGATAAGGAAATCGATTCCTGTTTATAGGGTGGTTCAGAAATATATTTGTGTACATATTTTTCATTGCTTTTTGTAGTCCTGAGACCACCCTAATGAACGTTTTTAATAAAGCGAAGCCATCGGGGGATACAAAGCCCAGATAGTCACGGTGATGAGAATAAAATTGATTTACGCCCTGTCTGGGTTTTTGTTTATGCGACAGATGGGACGAAATATCGACAATTGTCAATTGTTATCAGTTATGTTCCCTCCGCATGCACATGCATACACAGTTCCACCTCATTAAGCCCCGGGTTGAAATTGCCCTAATTTTTTGTATACATTTGGAATACCCCTTTTCCGCGAATTATAGAAGACAAATGTATTCTTTTTGGGTGTTAAATTCTATTTTCGTACGCATTTATTCCTCAAGAGATTGGAAATTTAGTTCGTGCATGTCCGGGACGGAAATGTTTTACTTATTTACTTTGTTTTTCCTGGGTCGTGGCCTCCGGCCATTCAGCTAAAACTCTATTTGACAGGCATGTTTGCTGAATATTTTACTGGATTACAGATTTTCATCGAAATTGCCAATTTTCCAAGATCAAAGGAGGCCTTGCCCTATACTATGCATTTCCATGTCAGTCAACGGCTGCGAAAGTAGCCTCAAGACATTTCCTGGATATCCCTAATTGTGACCACGTAGTATTTTCAGTGGATAAAATCCAAATTACTCCCACCGTTGATTACCTCCAGAAAAGAGAACAAAGGAGAAATTCATCGGACCCTCTGTCCCCTCAAGGTGTAATCTACTTTCTCTGATAAAGAGGGAGAAAGGGTTGGAATTTTATTTAAGGATCATCATCATCTCAAAGTTATTTCAAATTAAGACTCTAGCAGGATTAAACTGGAAAGTGGTATATTATGCTGCAGGGTGGTTCGTAAAAGTTTACCACCCAAACTGCAAGGAGAAGTCGAAATACTTGAAGTTGTGCTAGAGGGATTTACGAGATATGTCAGCCATGTTAACAAATTGTTCTTCTTGTAAGCAGTGCTTGGTGTCTGGATTGTATACCAACCATTGAGCATATTAATGTATGTACGAATGCATTTGTGAGTTGACACAGTTTAAATACAATGAGCGACACTTACATTTTTTATGGACTTCGTTACTGATGCACAATGTAGTCAAACCTATATTACTGTATTGGTTTTTATGCCATAATTAGAATTTGATGCCCGGCGTGGTTAAATAAATTGAACTCCACCCTCCATGTACAGTCCAAACTGTAAGGTTAAGTGAGATATACATTTTCATAGAATCTAAAAGTCTTATTACCTTGAATATTTTAAAATTACCTCATCAGAGATCAGAGAAATGTGTTTTTTGTGAGCGTGATGTAAATGGAGTAACTGCTCATTAGACTTCACATAAAATTATTCACCTCGCATTTCTAGGGGTACCCTTCGGTTGGAGAATTGACAATTATGCGTGTACGACGAAGAACAAAATACATCAAATCCCTAATTCACTTTTGGTTATTTCTGGAAATTAAACAAAATTGTGAGGGAGGGGGATGACGAGCACGGCTAAAAATCCTATTAAAAGTTGACCTCGATGCCAAAACTTATTTCATTATACTTCAGTCCAAATTAAAATATTTAATTAATTTAAATACATCTGCACCTGAATAAATAAAAATAAATATCGCCATTCCACCATGGACAGAATTTAGGCTACGTCGAGAAGGTAACAAAGGAGGTTAAACAAATTAGTCAAATTGATCCAGTCAGGAGGTCCCGTAATGATGAATCAAAAAGAAAAAAACTCGAAAAATCCAATGTCTACGGGGCTTCAACTTTACCAACAGAACAGATCAATGGCTCTCGCAAACACCGCGGCTGCGGTGTGAAAATTCAATGAAAACTCAAAAAGTTGTTATTTTTGTTTCTTTGGATTTACTGGATCTCCTGGTTGCAAAATTTGATTAATTTATTTAGCCTCCTTGAAGGTAACTATGGATGTCCCCAATTTAGAAATCGTTGGCATGGCCACCAAATGTGTCGGAGGTCAAGATCAGAAGAGGTCAGGTCGAGATATCTTGTTCTTCGTCAGACCCGCACAATTTTTGGACCACCTTGCCCAGAAAGAATGTGAACGTTTGCTAAATATACGATAACCTTGTCTTCCGAATTTCTGTCTCTTTGTTCTGTTCAAAGACTGAAAAAGTTGTTATATCTATGGAAATTGTACCTATTGGAGAGCGAAGGATCGCACGGCATGAGTTTGAAGAAAAATCTTTACACTTTTCCAATTTTCCCTTTTCTCTTGAAAATGTCTGAATGCTCCTTTTGTTCAACTTTTTTCCGCCCGCACCGCACCCGCCCCATGACTCACCGTCGGAGTTTGATTCTTGACGTGGAAAGTTATTGGAATTTATTTTTTATCCCTTGTTCCACGTCAAAGAGTTACGTCGTGTCAAACTCAAACAGAAAAGGAATAGAATTGATGTGTCAAAATAAAAGGCACGGTACGATAACATGGGTGGAATGTCAATTCGAGTTCCTCAATTTCCGAGACGGGCATTTATGTGGGAATCCCTCAGCAGACCGAAATAAACTTTCTCCGAATTGTGCACATTAGTAAGAAAGATTTAAAACAAAATAACGTGTGCCAAATTGACATCCATTGCAAGGCATGGACAAAAATCGCCTTATCAATGGTTCCCATATTTATCGGTTCGTTTACTTGGCCGTTGACCATGTAATCGTTGGTCAGGTCATTCTTGGAAACTGTGCAAGGGGAGGAAGGGAAAACCCGTGGAAGAAATTCTTGGCACTCTCCCCTTCATGTCAAGATTCTTCCGGACACTTTGTCCAATTTTATCACCCATGATTGACATACACTTGTTTCTTCTAAATTGTCCACTCCTAACATTTTCGTCCAGCGGAGTGCATCGTGTCACCCATTCAGAATATGTCACTTCATTTCTACCTCTGGTTGACTGCAATAAAAACGGAGTTAACGTACATTTGACCCGGCAAGGTTGAAAGTCCTAAAGATTGCCCGTGAATTTTTTACAATGTCCGGACAAATTATAGGCGAAGCAATGTGAACTTGAATCAGTGATCCTGGAAAGAGCAGCGTCGTAACAAATTATGTAAAAATACGCACAATAATTGACACTGCAAAATCAGACATCCACGGCTAGTTTCATTCCATTCAGCCTAGGGAATGTTACCTAGGTAGTTGGAGAGACTCCAGTGGAGGAAAACCTCTTTCAATTTGCTACCACATCGACCTAAATATTCGTGACCAGGACACTGCGTGGAATCTTTTTTGCAAGAAATCAAAAGGGTGTAGTGCAAAAATAAATCCCAGAAACGCAGAACAAGATTCATAGTTTATATCAAGGAGGTTTCACGAGGTGATTGTTCTAATACGAGAGAGACCTCCTGACTGTCAATTGCAATTGTGATTGACCAGGACCTAAAGTTAGCAAAACGGCGTGGGTCTTACATATCATTGCCAATTGTATAGGTTGAGGTGAGCGTTTCTACGGTACAAGTTACGAGCAGTCCTAATAATGGATGTAACAAACTTCCTTGGTTTATGTTGATGATGGTGTTGGGTATCAGGGGTCACACGACACCAACGCTTAATTGACATGGCCAATGGCCGAATCAAACACTTTCGTTTTTTCCACAATCATACAAATGTTTTGTGTGTTAAAACACTTTTCACTTCATTTTTCTTTTCATCATCTATTTTTTAGCCGGTCCAGAGTTCCCACTAGTGAAGTACGTCAATAATTCAGGGTCAACACTATGTAAGTCTTTGGTTTATGTATACTCACGGTTTAGGCATTTGGGTGAAGATACAAGAACAACACAGGTGGAATATAGACATGCAAATAAATTGGTCCGGTCGGTTCCAAAGTAGGCTCGAGGAAGTACCTGGGTCATTATTTTGAGCTGTCAAAATTGAACTCAAGTTCGCCTGTATTGGTTTGTTTGAATGTTGAAAAGAAGGGTGTGAAGAACACGCAAGGAGTTAATCAATTAATAACGATTATGACTTAACACACCCGCCGGCCCACATGTCCTTCACTTCAAAGAGTGTGACTTGTTTAACTCATAAACAGTTTACCTGTCACCCTCCTGGCTCTAATTTGACTAACGAGAAACGAGAAAGTGAAATAAAAAGAGTAGAGTAAGATTTTGCAAAAGTATTTACACTGAAGAAGGAAATAATTGATTTCCGAAAGCTCAATTAAAAAGATTTGTGATTGAAAATCTTCCGATCATTTAATTGAATTCGACGAAAAGATTTAGACGGTCATGTCATAGTGATAGTTAATCCTTAATCACGTTTATTGCGTCATGGATTTAAGAATAAAATATTTTGAACAATCGTACCAATTTACCGAACAAATGACCAACAGAGAATAGTAATTTCCACATAAAATATAATCACATGCTTATAAACAGGCAAATCATTTTGATATTTTCCAAAAGTTGTACAGAATTACCTAAAACAATGCACAAAATGTGTTAATTTGAGAAACTGTGTAGAAAGAAGCCCTTCCAACTTCATTTATGTTTTTAAAAACGTCTTCGATAATATTTGAGTATATAAGAAGTTGCAGTCAAGACATCCCACAAGGTAGCATCTTATCACTTCGCAGTAGATGGCTCTATTCCATCGGACTGACATTGATGAATGCTTAAAAGTGGTTTTCCCATCACATTTGGAGAATTGGTATTATATATTGTATGAAATTAATAGTTTTCAAGAAGTTGGAACTCCGCATAATTTCTCCTTTTACTCATAAAATGTCCAATACCACGTCAACTCAGATGGGCTCGATTTCGGCTAAATTGAGGTAAGTTCTCTTAGCTCTAAGCATTGTTTCTTTTAATAAAAAGCTTGATTCCATCACACAGACAATGTGCGGTAAAGATTAACGATATTTTATGAAAAAGCGAATTCTTGTGTGCAATAGATGTATTTTTTAAACTATCCGAAAATAGTATTTTGAAACTCACTCGTACTATTATTTTTTATTTTAAATTATTAGGCAAGTGTAGTGAGATTATCGAGTATCTAAAATAATTTTCTGAGTAAATCCTGGTAATCCTACCTTGTAGCATTTGAGGCGGCTTTGCTTCTTTGATCCTTCGCGACACAATAATGGCCCCTTGAGGCACGAAATCTTCAATACTAATTTTGAGGTGTTCCCAGGACGGGTCTGGAGATTCAACGTAATGCTGTGCTAGGGTTTGGGATAGAGCGTGTCAAACAGGAGTCCCTTGAAGAATCCCACCAAGTCCTTACAATATTTCCCACCTTGGCGAATTGATTCATCCAAGGAAACTTCAACCGAATCAAAAGTCATCAAAACTATTCAGAACGAATGGACACTATGAAGAATGTCTTTTGAGGTCCTCCGCGACGAAAGGCTGAATCTTCAGTTCGATGCAAATGCGACACAATAATGGAACCAACTTGACTTCGGTTCAAGTTATCGGTCTTGTAAGAAAATTCAACAATGAGCATCGAGTCACCTGGGAATAAAACTTTAAAGGTCTCAGTCGATCAGTACTTCATAAAATCCATTATACTGACTCGACAATTGACTCAAAATGAACTACCGTGTCGTATTTTCAAGAAAGTTGAAATCGATCAGGGCCATTTTAAAGGAGCATTTCTCACCGCTCGAGTCCACACAATGGTGCTTAAACTGAGGCCGAAAGTATGACATTTTCTATTGAAGTTCAGTTATGTGACTCAACCAAGAATCAAAATTTTGCTAACTGTATTATCTTCAAATCAAACATATTTTATCAGGCCATCGTATTATGAGTAAAAGTTTTTGTACCATTCTTGGAAAAATTCAGAATTTCTGTAACCTCGGCGAATTCAATCGGTAAAAGAAAACAGAAGTATTTCAATACCTTGTATTCAGAAATGAAGGGCAATCGGAAGAATTCCCTTTGACCTCAATCGGAACGAATTTATGTTTCTTCAGGGGACTCGAGAATATGAGGATTACAGTTTTGGACCTTTTAAGAAACACTCACTGCTTCGTTCATGAACCCCATTTC
The DNA here is from genome assembly GCA_034698945.1 of Protaphorura quadriocellata. Lineage (NCBI taxonomy): Eukaryota > Metazoa > Arthropoda > Collembola > Poduromorpha > Onychiuridae > Protaphorura > Protaphorura quadriocellata. The sequence goes on from JAQGCA010004289.1 coordinate 7,087, forward strand.
CATTATCCTTTATCGACAATCAATAGCAAATGAACTACCGTGTCGCATTCACAATAATAATTGAAGTCAATCAAAGAGTTTTCCAAATGGACCACCATACAAGGTACAACTTTAGCTGTAGCCATGCCTAACTTTAATTCACGTTTGTCTCTTCTTCTTTGGCGGTACTCTCGTAGTACTAGCATCACCGGCTGTGTCCATCTCCATTTTATTTGGTTTTAAATTGACTGCATTTTTTGGGTACAAGCTTTTAGCGACTTGACAAAAGCCAAATCTGAGCTACTTTAAATTATCATCTTTATTCGACCTTAATTCGAAGAACCAACGATAATCCGACCATTTCGTCCATGCTCGCTGTGAAGATCCTTTCATAATCACTCCATGCATCCACGGATGAGTGTCACAAAATGGAATATAAGTTGTGACAATTTTAGTGATGTCTTCACTCCGATTTTCTCTACTACAAGAGGTACCTTACTTACACAAAATACGCAATAAGATAATGTTTGATTATGCGTCAGGGAGAGAAGGTCAGTGAATGTGAATCCATGCACAAAATTATACCGAACTTTCGAAGTAGGACACTAGTGCCCAAATCTGGTAAGATGGTTTTGATCCACAATGTTTCTGACGGTGACGATTGGACCTTGGAGTGTTTATGAGCATTGTGTGTGGGCCGATGGAAACCCTTTCTGAAAAATGTGGTCGGTGTGACAACAATGGTAATGTATGATTATTGTTATGCCCTTGTCTCATGTCATTCCAGTCACCCAGTCCCATGAGGCAGACACAGAAGGGACTGATCCTTATCTGATTTCCCTTGACCTTCTCATCCCTCGTCACTTTTCATCCCTTAATTCAGTACGACGCTAATATTAAAATAAAAATTGTCGAGACACCGATTCAAGACTCGCGTACCGTACACTAAATTCAGAATAAAGATATAATTATGTAGTATTATAGGTAGGTAATATGTTTCCCAGAACCCGTCTTCCACACAGATGAGAGTTGTACAAGTAGATAGTTTCATTCCATCTAACCTAAGAACGGCACCCCTAGTAGTAGGATCAAAGTGCAGTTGAGACAAGGATGACGGGTTATAAAAATTCAAAGCGATTAAAATTTGGACTAATCCTAACTATTTATTCCCTTTCAACGTAGGGTCGTCAAACCGGTGTCTCTAACATGTTCATCAGATTCTTCGTTCTTGTGTTAACAATTTAATACAATTTACCATTTGAAAATGGTAGACTTGCTCTTAAATTAACAACATGCAATAGAAAAGTACAGCAGACATTATTATTTACACATTTGTTAGCATTCCTAGTACTGTTACGTCTCCACATGGTCTCCACTGTTCTTCTTTGCATCCTATGAACAGATTTATTGGACTTCAAATGACTGTCAGCCTATAAAATGGCCAACAATTTTTCCAGGTTGTTGTATTTCAATTATAAACTAGCAATCTACTGCCCGTTTAAATAATTTCTGCACGTTTAAGGTCCTGTCCAGACTTCATCCTTTATACTGAAACAAAAACTGACCTTTCGACTATTGAATCGATCCTGACCTTGGGATTCCCGGTATTATTTTCATGACTTTTAGCAAGTTGCTCTCACGTTAAAAGGTTAAACCTGCCCTGACCTTTTCGTTGAACAAATCTAATGCGCCCAATAAAATTACATTCCTATCTTACTTGAGGAAATTCCAACGAGAATGCCTTTGATTCCAACATGTTCAATAAAATAGTCCTGACTACTACATTTTTCAATAAAACCGTGTGGGTTGATACAGAAATGTCAATTTTCGAAATCACGCCGATTCGTCACAGCGGCCTAATGGAATCGTGCCATTGAGTGATTTCTGGTTGACTGGACTCTAACCCGCTATATCATTGGGGATTGGATTTTAGACAATATAATTGCAGTCGACGATGACAGGGGTTATCCCTCAATTGTTACGACATCGACAATGTCAGCGCCATTGTCTAGATTTTGGGGAGTGAAAGCTTAGAAATATCCCAAAGTCGAATTTGTAGCCGGGGTAGTGGGGAGAATACAGGGTGGTTCAGACATTTTGAGACCCTGTTGTAGTGCTACATTATGTAAAAGTATTCTGGCGAATCATACTTGGAGCTATTGGAGCTATTTGAAGTACTCATTTTGGCAACATGGTTTGGATTGACTCTTCCAAGAGGCAAGAAACGGGCTCCTTTCACCTGGAGGCCTTCCTACTACTAGGGTGACATTCTATACATCAAAATGTAGTTAAATATGCATTGATGGCTGAATATAAAGGTCTTCCAGCCTAGATAAATTAATAACCTACATACATGTAATAAGATTTCTTTTTGGGCTACAGAAGACGCCCGGTCTTTTTTCTGTTGTTATGAACCACCCCATACAGCGCCGGTGAATTTGAGGATGCAAGTTTGCAATTCCTCCCCCTTTCCCAATTTTTTCCGCTATCCGCAAAGACGATAGAGACACTTTTCGTTTGAATTTGAACGTATTATTTGAGAATATTGAGTGTTCATCGAGTGACAATGCTCTGGCTCCGCTGGTCTCTCAACCGAAACACGATGAATGTCAAAGTGAGTATAATTGTTAAAAGTTAACGGTTGACAGAGAGCCAAAGGACTTTGTCGTGTTAGGACTCGCTATGGAGTAATCATAATAATATCCCCCTTCGTGCTCTCAATACTGCACGTGTCTATAATCCCACCAATTCTAGGATTTTGGACAAAGTGCACCAAATGGGAATTCAAATCGGACGAGGAACAACTCGAGTGGAGATGTGCACTGAGGTGAAGGGATTTCTCTCATTTTAAAAAATACTTCAAAGCGAACCAGGATTTCAAAAGGCCCAAAAACTCACACCTCCTCTTCTAATCCATTTTAAATGGTATTCCCCCAATTCAATTTAGAACTGTGGTGATAATGTAGAAATTGTTCACGACCCTAACACCAGTCTCATTTCTATAAAAATTGTACCACCAAATCAATGACACAATGAAATTTAACACTGATACAACAGTAAGAAAATTGTTTATTTTCTTACATTCACGTAAAATGTTTTGAGAATTCCGAAATTTCTCGGCTTCGTGTGAGTACTTGCTGGAAAGTACAAAGCGTTATTAGGTCTTCAACAATCTAGATTCTACCTATGCTCAAGTTAGCACCACCCAGTTCAGGGTCAACTGTTTAAATTGGGACCCCTTCAGCCAGAACCATCTACCTACTAACCTGCCGGTAAGGAAAAATGGGATGAAATCTGACCTAGGTGGTCAATTTCAAGGAATTGAAAATTGTTGAGACCAAAATTTGTTTGTTAGTTGGAGCAATTAGTTGGAAGGTTACTCGGGGTTGTGGGAATAGGAGTGTGTGAGTTCACTAGCTGTGAATTTATACTCACGGGAAAGGGAGAACTAATTGA
>JAQGCA010004290.1:0-10518 GCA_034698945.1 Protaphorura quadriocellata
TTTTAATGTCTCAGTGTAGAAGTCAGGACAAGAGCACTTCAGGACAGATGACATGATGGCACTGCCGTGCAAAGGTATGGAGACCCCTCGGAAGTACATCTTAGACTTTCAGCAAGCGCGGGCAACTCCTCACCAAGGTGCCTCAAGCTGTTGAAGATTTTATGGTTTCGAACTGTCAGAGTCTTAGTGGCGTTGTCCATTTCATAACTGACTTCATTCAGTTTGAGGTTGTAATTACTGCCTCCATGAGTAGGTTTCACAATAATTCTAGTTTCAGTCACCTCCTCTACTGTGCCGGGTACGGTTTGGGAATATGCATTTTTGAAATAAACAATTTCACCCACTCGGTATGGATTTCGGGCGAGGTTTTTTCCGATTTCTGCCAGCCTGATCGCGTTTGCTATAAGGCTTGGGACCTTTAATCGTCGTTCACGTTGGGGCAATTCCAAGGATTCAATGGCGTAAGCTCTCTCAGCATCGAGAGAGCTCGCGAACACCCTTTCTCGAGTGATGGCAACGATGGAATTAGATCCGTCCAAGCGAATCTTGTAGCTCAACTTAGTTCCTGCAACTACAGTTCCACGTTCCGGGTATCTGGTACGTTGAACAACCCAAACAACGGACCCATTGTCGAAGTCCACCTAAATGTAATATGGTAACTTATAAATATTTTTATTTTTTAAAAACGCTGGAAATTAAACTCGGCACACAGAAGGTCATTCATGAATATCGACTTCGTGTACTGAAGTTTATGTGAGCACAGTACTACTAACCGTCGTGGTTCGAGCTTTTCCTTTTCGGACACCAGTTTCATTGACTTCGGACGTAGGTGTTGCCTTATCAGCCGTACGCATTGCATCTGCTTCATTTTGGTTTTGTAACGCTGACTGTGTTGGGATTGTATCATTCGTTTCTGGATCGTTTGGGAGTTCGTTTCCTCCACTTTTGGTAAGAATCGGGAATGTTATATTAAGATCATCATTTTTATCTTCTTCGAAGTCCGTACTGATATTCAGATTTACTCCATTCAGAGCCAGCCATCCCTGTTTCAATTTTTTTTTCAGAACACACTGTTACATGGTGTCAAAGTTCAATAATCAACTAAAGTACTCTCCATATAAACCACCTGTTCTTTGAGAGCGTTATCTTCGGACAAATGCAACAACGATGGGGGTGCCCAAGTGAACAACGATACGTGCGACCCTGGGATCTGAGTTTCGACCAGAACGATAAGACGTCCTTGGTCACGTTCCTTAACCACTCCGGTATACAGGGTAGAGAATCCGGGCGCTGTTATAACAAGGTAGTAAACCTTTGCTTTGGGTTCCAAATCCTCGATCAAAGTTCCCTTAAAAAATAAAACTTTCTACTAGGTTTTGTTCTGCCGACTTCACTTCATTGACATAACGACATAATGACATACTGAGTTGCGGTCAAGAATATTCGGCGATTGAATATGTAGATAGAGCGGAACACTGGGGTGAAGCGGAATGGGATCTTGTTTGCTTTGATCTCAAAAATGAACAATGAAGACTTGAATCGGTCTCTGTTGAACCGAAACAATGGATCCACTGTCAAAATTTTGTGGCCTAAAGAGGTATAAAAATTATTATATTAATTTCAAATAAGGAATGTCTTTGTAGTAACACCCCTATTCACTAACCAGTAGTCATATTGACAGCCATTCTCTTCACATTTTCATTGAGTTGTCCTTCAGAACGCTTATTGTTACAAATGACAAGACTTGATTCTGCAAATTCAACCTCGAATTCAAGAAAGTCGCCTTCACGAATATCCGGTTCATTGAATGGAATGTTACTGTCAAGTGCCAACACCGACACGGCTGTTTGAAACAACTAGGAATAATGAAATGATGTGTTTCTTTAACGGTTTCGCATACAATAAGTGCTATTTAATCGATATATATACAAGGGGGCATCACCTTCCCTTGGCGAACTCTTTCAGGCACAATCTCAACTCCGAGACACGCGCATGCGGTCAATAAATTGGCAGTTGAAAGAAGTGATGCGATTCCACAGCCCATGTCGAAGAACTTTTCGGAAGGAATCAGTGGAAAGAGACGAATAATTTCATGAATCGCCCAATCTGTGATTTCTCCGTACGTCAGTTCCGGTTCATTTTGAGGACGCTTGTGAAGATCAATTTCATTCAAACCGGCGTTTTCTCTGGCCCGAGTCAATAATATGTCAATCGGAGAAAGTTTGAAGGCTTCCCATGATTCGTAAGATGGCCTTGCAGCCGCCATGAAGTTTAGAATGTCAACAACATCTTTGGAATCTTTGGTTGAATACAGATATCTTCTGTCTGGAATGACGTGAGTACTATTTGTGTATGTTGAATGCGATGGCGAAGGTTGTGACCCCATTCACTTCATTACAACCTTAGAGCCTCCACCACCGCACATGATACAATACAGAGCCGCCATTTACAGACTTTTGAGTTTTGGTATGACCCATATTACGAGTAAGAAATCTCAATTTTAACAGGAATGACGAGTAGACGAATCGCAGAGGAATTTTAGAGCTGACAAAATCAGGATTTCTGGAGAATTGGAATTTGTAAACATGTAGTGTAAATTATATTTTCCATTACAAAACCCGTTAAGCAGTAATCAATTGTACTTCAGACATCATGCGTACGATCAGTCCGGCAAGGCGCTGGAGAATAGACATCGTTCGCGAGACGCGCGGGCATATGTGTTTTTTTTTGTCTTACAATTTTTAGGCCCATATCAGCGGCGCTTGGAAGCCCTGATTTCTCCAGATCACACAGGTGGGCTGCAACTGCAAGAGACAACGTTCCAACATCTGCCTTTCCGTGTGAAGAATTGTCAATACTTACAATATATATTTCCTTACAGAGTTACTAATTTAATTATGTATTAATTATAATGAATTCTACTTGGTGGTTGAATAAAATTCATTTCTATTCATTCAATTATTGGTAACTTGAGTTTGTGTTCAATTATTCAAGATTTATGATATATATATTTTTAACCCGATGACAGTGATTATAGTCTTGTACGATGATTTTTCTGTCTCTGTTATCACTGAGACAGAAATTTACATGTCGGATGAAACAGACAAAGTCCAATTTTTTACGATGATGATGAGGAAGGACCTGTCGTGCTAGATTTTTGGTTGCGAAAGAATTTCATCCCACTTTTGTCGACACTCAACATATCGTTCGAACATTAAGAATTCGTAACAAACGTCGTTAACCAAGTTTACAATCGATTAAGGGTTCAATTATTGTGAGAATCTATACTGTCATAACAGTAACATACTACAAAAAAAACAGAGTGCAAGATAGTGAGTCTTTAAGACACGGGATTTCGAATTACCATTAAATGTAGTGTAATTTATCCTAACTTTCATTCTTCATGATAAAGAAAATAAAATTTTCAACGCACTACACAAATATGGTGTATTTTTTGTATCAACCGGCTGTTTAGAATAACACGCCAAAAAATTCAAATTATTTTGTTATTGCAATCTAAAATAATTTTGTGACGGTTTCACTTGTATAGAGAATATTTCTTTCAATACATGAGACTTAGTTTACATTACATAATGCATGCTGCCTTAGTTTTAATGTTTTTTTTAGAGCGGTAACATTTCGGACTGCTTCATGTAGAGTTTTTCTGCATGAGCTTCAGAATGGAATGTGGTAAGGGTTTTCTGGATGTTCGGCGAGTCTGAAAACATCAAATTCAATTCTCAATTTTTGAAATTCAGAATATTATTATGGAGATCGCTGCTTTACAATACTGGAAGTAATGCATTCCGTAGCGACGTGTATTTTGAATTCTCACAAAGAACTGATCCTCTAAACCAGTACTGAAGACAGAAAGACAAACATGGAAATTCCTTGTCAACTTACCCCGGGAAAGTAACACGGAAATCGAATGAGCGTCCGGTAGGCCCTTTGTCAAGTGCGTCCAATTCAGCCATATCGTTGGAATCAAGTTCAAAATCAAAAATCTGATTGAAAGCAAGACAATGATTTTAAGAACTCATATTCAATCGAACTTACGATTAATGAATTGATTTTATGAAAAAGAAACAAACCTCTTTATTTTTCCTGATTCTCTCGGCGCTAACGCTTTTCGGAATGACGACCACACCTTGCTGTGCCAGAAATCGAAGTAATACCTGAGCGGGGGTCTTACTGTGCTTTGCCGCAATTTTGACAACTACCGAGTCCTGAAGTATTTGAGGAAATTCCACATTTGTCCTATTTAAATCAGGAAGCATTAGTGGTATTTCACATGGATGTATCATACTGGTGGCTCATATTAATGTGCACACCTCCATCCAAATACCCTCAACCCAAATTAAGTGTTTTCGAAAAATTGATAGCGTATGTGAGGAGTATACTGTAATGAACCACCTGCTAATACCCTAAATAATTGTCGGTGATTTTCCTTACACTCCGCGTTTCGCGTACAATTCCTTACGTCCAGGAGATCCAAATGGGGCATAAGCAACGACGGTAATTCCGTGTTTCAAACAAAATTCACGGAGTGGTTTCTGAGGAAAGTACACATTCAACTCCACCTGAATTTCAAACATTTTTTAAAAAATTATTTTCATGATATTCTGATTTCGATTTTTTTTATTTACTTCAACACAAGGATGACGCTTTAATTCTAATCTGTTAACGCAATTAGTTACCTGAAGATTAGCCGGACGGATTCGGGAATTTTTGATAATTCGCCCGATTTGCTCCGAATTAAAATTCGAAATTCCAATGGCCTTAGTTAGCCCAGCGTCTACTTGAAGTTCTAAAGCTTTCCAAATTGCAACCAAGTCCGTAGTTTTGTCTAATAACAAGTTCCCATCTTTCCTTGGGAATAAGTCCGTGTCGCTGACGTATTGAAGTCCGATCGGTGTGTGGATTAAATATAAGTCCACGTAGCTGAGTTGTAGCGCAGTCAAAGATTTCTTTAGAAATTCTTTGACACGATCCGGTTGCATGGCAATCAATGGAAGCTATGGTAGTTCAAATGTTAATTTCCGAATTTCTCAAACGTTTACATATTCGCGTACCTTTGTTGTGATGAACAATTCTTCCCTCTTCACTTTTCCGGAATCTAGCCATTTCTTCAAAACTCGTCCGAAAATTTCTTCGTTTGAGTAATTGTAGGCAGTGTCAAAATGTCGGTACCCAGCTTTGAAAGCCTCCTCAACAGCGTCTTCCAATTCAGCCGGATTAGTGGTCTGAAAATTTTGATACCAAAAATTTGTCAATGTGTGATTTTAAACCCATGAAACACAGGACGCAGATATTATAGTGTCTTCGTCAATTGTCTACTAGCATCCACATAAAAAGAAAAATCTGAAAACCCTAAACGTTCGAATTCCACACTACAATAAAGGCATATTTATACACGGTGGTCCATAACCTATTGCTACGCAACTGGCTGCCGTCTACGACAAAGTGAGATAGTCTATATGGCACGAAAGTCAAGAATGTTAGCGATTCCCTTGAATTTTAAAAACGGAAAGTTGTTTTCATCGTTTCGCCCCGAAGGTGCCCCAAAATATTATATTTTTATAAAACGGATTGTCACATAATGATTCTCTTATTTTTTATGGATTTTTAAAAATAGTTTACAATCGATTGTCACCAATTTTGATAAACAATAACTGAAAAGACCAACTGTTAAATTACAGGAATGTCATGTCAAAATTTGTTTTCTCAAAAAATTATTTTGGGTCACCAATGAAAAAACAATTTTTTATTGCTAAAATGTATATCTCATTTTTTCTACACGGACGCCAGTCGGGTCGTAAGGGAGTGGGAGCAAAAGATTATGCCTCAGTCTTGCATGCCAATCTATTCAAATAGAAAATGTGTACATTTATTAAATTAAAAATTAGATTCTGGTGTAGAGAGCTATCGAGACTGAAACTTACCTGCCACATTCCAAGCCCAACAATTGGCATCTTCTGCCCGTTGAAAAACTCTACGTATTCCTTCATTTTTATTTTAATAATTTGTGTACAGCGCGACTATTAATAATTTATATACAATATTTTTGATGTTTTACTCCAGAACTGTTGCTTTTATAGCAATACGTTTACTTCGACTGAATTCGAGAAACGTCGGATTCTAATCGATCAAAATGCAAGTACAACACACAATCACTGGACCATATAACGTAAGTGTGATAAAAAATTCCAGACACCTGCATTGCATTCTGTCATGTTTTATTATTATAGTCCAGCCAACTTGATGTTGTACAGACAACGTAACACTCATGGTTGAGTGAATTGCTCGCAAATTCAAGGTTATCACTTGTGTGTTCTATGGTGACTTATACAAACACATAATGAATGACCCACTACCCGTATTCACATGACCATAAAAATGACTCTGAATGACTGGCAAAAAATTCAAGGTCCAGACAGAGAGTCCAGATATTGACATTTCTGTATTGAATTTCTTTTTAAAGTTTGTGTAGAAGTTATTCCTGCTCACACTTCGAGAAATTTTCATGGGAATAAAATTAACCCGAGGAAATGTTCATGTAATGGAGATTCGTTTACAATGATGGGTAGGAACCACTAACATTAAGGACACCTCTTCGGATGCGGAACTAAGAGCACTTAAAATTCAATCAGAGAGTTCACATCCAATCTTCTGTCACAAATACAACAAATTTATCGACTGATATAATTGCTTTCTTATTTCTCCCTGGAGACTCTACGCTGAAACTTTTATGTCAATCAATCAATCAATAGGAGTTTATTGTCCAATTCGGCCGTAGCCCATACAGACGAAACTTTTATGTAGAACATGCCAACAAAGGCATCCGCGTATTCGAAATCAATAAAATGGAACAAGATTTTATTTACTGATCATAAACTGGTTTTTACGTACAGGGTGTGTCAAACCAACCATATATTCACCGTAATTGCGTTATTGTTTACGCAATTTAAAATGTGAGATAGCCATTTTCTTCAAAATTTGCTTACGCATCTAGCGCGCGACGTGCGCTATCAATAAAAATATCGTGACGGCAATTGTAAGCGCTTGAGTGTGTACGCTTGACTACATATTTTTAATGCCTGAAGATACATATATTTCATATAATATTTTAATCCAATATTTTAACATGCTCGAATTCCTATCGAGATTGAAGCTTAAAGGTTTTTACTGTGGCAACGAATCGTGTTGCTCCGTTTACACAGAATTTTTTGACGTGAGTGCTCATATCGAACAGCGAAGAAGGCTCAAATTGAGCAAATTAAAGAGAAAAACATTAAATTCCATTATAGTAGGAGTGCCAAAATTCGATATGTCATTTCAATGTTCCTGTCCGTGTGGCTGCGGTCAAGTAAGCATTAATTCCCTAACACCATATTGTGTCATGGATTCTGGTACACTATTCGACAAAGTTCGATTAGCTGAGTCTTATGATATGCCACATAAAGCACTAAGCAGAATAGGATAATTTTTGCGGGATATCTATACATACAAGAAAGAGGAGAGACTGGCAATTTATAATTTCGAGATACGACATTTAATTTGAATATGAAATTGTAAACTTAGGAATTTAATGCATGCCCTACATGCATCCATCATTTCTCAATATTAAAACATCGAATCATCAAAATCATCAAAATTCCAAATTCGTTCGTAGTACATAACTGAGACTTTATGGAATGACCGATTTCTTCAAGCCTGGTCGCTATCTAATCCCTGTAACCTTAGCTTATGCAAAAAGTGTATCCTCCAGGAACTAGGGAGCCTGAATACAAGCAAATCGGCCATGCTAAAACTTGGCAGTCTACTGTATTAGAATTCAATTAATTGAATTTCAGATTCCATTCAGCACTCAATGCCCGTCAAATCAGTGGAGTTTAAATGATCAGCAAAAATCTCGAAACGGTTCCAACTGGCAAGGTCAATCTAATCAGCGGAGTTCAATTGGTCAACAATATCCCACAAGCTCGTACCACTTTCAAAGTCAACCCGGTTCGTTTGGCCAGAAATATTCTGAAAACTCATACGATGATGATCGGAGTCAGTGGAGTTCATCTGGTCAACAAGAGTCTCCTCCAAACTCGAGTCGATTGGCGACTAAATTTATTGCGGATGATAATGGTCGTTTATACCCACAATTTCGAAAGAAAATATCTGAAGAACCAGAACTGGTTGACGAGGACAGCCTTTACGAGTCAAGTGATAGATTGAACAAAATCAGAGCAAGACCTACCGTGCTTTGGAAAAGTAATTGTCAGATATGTACTTGTATATTCGGTCAATCAAATAGTTGAGCCGAATAATACCGAATATTGAATATTTTGGAGTGTATAAGTGTGGTCGAATATTGCCGATTTCGATATACCGTTTGTCCCAGAATTATTATTTGCCCTCCTCAATTAATCCGCTCCATATGCTATACCATACCTGGACATAATTGTGCACATTGTTGACAGCAAATTATAAACAAGGGGAGAATATTTCTGGGATAAACGGTATTCGGCTCCGAAGTAGAATATTCAGAATTTTATTTGGGCCTGCGCCAAATATACCGATACTAATTTAATTTCTTAAATCCTTCGAACCAAATTCAAAAATCAATTGAAGTGTCGGACATTTGAAGTACATACTTCCTTATTTTCTTAGACGTACCAAAATATTACAACAATACACCTAAAGACGATTCGGCTCCAACTTTCAATGACGAAGTCCAAGAACAAGTTGACTGTTTGGCAAATCTAAAGTTACCAGTCATTTGGATTTATGGGTTACCACCATCAAAGATATCTGACATTAGGGCAGAATATGCAAAGAAACTTGCGAGACGATTACAATTTACTTATATTGATATGGAGGAACAGCTTGACAGATGGGTTCAAATCGCTGGGATGGTACAAAAAAAACTTGCTACTGCTAATACTCCATGTCGTTTGAGTGGTGGAAAAAATTGTGGTCGACGACCAGGGAAGAATTTACCGACACCACCACCGACGAAATGTAATATCAGATCCCCAGACAAATTCCTTGAACGTACAATCAAAATGTCAGCCCGAATTAAATACAGTGAAGACGAAACTCTGAATAGTTCTGGTGTTGTCGAATTCTGTAAAATGGCTATGCTCCATGCTTATCCAACCAGAGGATACGTCCTCATGAATTTCCCATGTTGTGTAGAAGAAGCTGAAATATTTGAAGAGGAAATTTGGAAAGCCGCTTCTGGAATTTACTTTCTTGAGACCAATTGGTCCAACAATAAAACCACTGAACCTGAAATAATTCATCCTCCAAATTTTCGTCGTGATCAAAAATACAAAGAGATTGAGGTTGAGCGTACTTGCGATCATATAGGGTATAAAAGTATGAAAGTTCTCAATGCTGAATCAGTCACATTCAGAGAAAAGGAAGTCATTGATTTGTTCGTAGATCATTGTATAGATGCCTTTCCACGAATTCTAATGGGGGAAAAAGTTGGAATATTTCCAAAAGCTGAAAGGAGTTTTATGGATAACCCGTATCATCCTACAATTTTAGATGCCCCGCTAATTAAACCAAAACGACCTGATGCTGAAGTGGACGGGACATTTGCAGCTGAGTCTAAGGTAGCTAAGGCTGATGACGATACGTTTTTCGAAGATGACAAATCTGAGTCTGGTTCCGATGAATCATGAATCATCCTAATTATTAAAAATTCACATATTCGTATAATACTGTCAAAATTGAGAACTGCTCTAAATCAAAATTAAACATTTAAAGACATGACTGATTTTGTTAAGCGTTTTTGAATAGACTGTATTAGGATGACATACGCTTTGTAAATTGTAACCTAAAGCATGCATGCATAATTCATATCTAAAGCATATGCATAATGGTGCATGTGAATGTCATGCACCGATGCACCTAACTAAGCTAGTTTTACACAACGCAAGAAATTTCACATTAAATGAAAGTTTGGCTGGTGAAACATTTCATGAAATTTTGCTTCGCGCAACTTTCATTGCAATCGTGGTTACATGGATGAAACGCACCGGCAAACGCCTTTTGTGAAATTAATACAAAATTGAATTGATCGAGTCAGGGATGGAAATCGGAATCGTAATTCGAATTCGAAAAAAATATGTATTTTGACCAGAATCGGAATCCGAATTCGAATTGGAATCCAAATTTTTAAACATTGGAATTTTAATTTTAATTGGAATAATAATTTTTGAATACATTCGAATTAAAAATCAGAAAAAATAGTAATTTGAATTAAAAAATCGGAATCGGAATTCGAAATAACTTTTGGAATTTCCATCAATGTGATCAGCACTGTACACTTAAATTCCAATATTCGAGAAATCACAATCTTTAATTTACGCAACTGGCACTGGGTTTCTTACGACTCTCTCGATAATTAGGTATTCACTACAGGTGCGTTGTTGAATAACACTCGAGATTCTCCTGGGGTCCAAATCCTATCAACGAAAACTCTAATGTCAATTTTCAACAAGTTGAATAAGTCAA
>JAQGCA010004291.1:0-10516 GCA_034698945.1 Protaphorura quadriocellata
TTTGGCAATTATCAGGCGGAGTAAATTGGACAGAGGTAATATCAAAATTCGGCGTAGTTATTGAAATGAAATAATCGTTAATTTCGTTAATATTCAACGTAATTTGATCATTCTTATTTTTACCTAGCTTCGAGATGTTACTTAAAAATTTAGGCATTTTTTTCCGTAAGGACGAAATTATTTTACTTGAACACGGGTGTATCCCAAATTAAAACCCCTTCAATGATTTGGAATACCAATAAGGAATTGATCTACCGTCAGTAAGTTTTCATGGTTCATAACTGATTGAAAACCATGACACCTCAGCATAACCACACAATCTTAAGTGTCCATATTGAGAATCATTCGTTTGACATCGGACTTGAGATCAGCAGATCATTTCATTGCATGATTTCAACATGAGTCAAACGTAAATTTGAAGTACCAAAAATTACACCACCTGTTCAAGATTTATTAAACTGTTAGAAACCACTCAAACTGCTAAATGAGACATTTGAACTAAAACACTTCATGCCATTATTTCATTATGAATATAGTAATTCTGAAAGTGTTTCTGTATGTACATAGAATAAATATAGTGTTTAAAATTTTGTAATCCTAATATAACATCCAATTGAGTTTTGTCGGTGTTTTTCATACCGAACAATTAGTTTCCTTAACAGCTGTAGTCAAACTTAAGCATATTCTTAAAATTTAGCGCATAGAAAGGAGCAAATAAAATGTCTCGAGAACATTCATGCAAGATACAATTGAATTTTGAAAGTTTCGAGACAGAAATTCTTAATATTTTGACTTGTTACCGAATTACCCAAAAAAAATTAACACGACGACACAATTTTGTCGATGCAATATGATAAAAATTGAGTTCTAAGTTTTCATCTGAAGTAACACCGGACCTATTAAAAGTTTGCTAAATTTTTAAGGAAACCAAAAATTTTAAGCGGTTGTGTTGTTTTCAGAATTCTTCAAATGATTTAAAAAATTTCAAAATGACAGCGGTGAACAGAATTATATATTTTTGGAAAGTACTGTGTACTGCTCTCTTTTCCAGTCACCACATAACTATTACAGAAATTTGTTATAATTAAAACAAAAATTAAATATTGCAAACGGTGCATATATTTTAACATGGGTTTGCTATGATGTACATATGAATCAAGTATTGTGACTGATTCATAATTTGATTCTGGTTTTGCAATTTGATGCGTGTCTGGAGTATAAAACAGAAACATACAACAGAGTGACGGTTTACGTAATCCGAAAATATCTTTCCAGAATGTCTAACATTAAAAATGGAATTACGAATCGAAATCAGAAATTCTAGAAATTATTTTTTTTAGTAATAAATGTTCAAAGGTATTTACCGTTTGGTCAACGTGTTTAAAACAAAAAATTGAAAATCGTCACGCGACATAAAATATTTCAGAAAATCTGATATTGACGAGTTTTCAAATTATCAACCGATTAAAATTCCTGGCTGGAGTCGCAGTTATGTATGTACGATGAACGTTCTTTATTAATTAGTAAGATAATATATAATAATTAAAATTAAAATTAGATATTAAAGTGCTCAAAATTGGTGTCCGTAAAATTCAGCCTTACACAATATTCACACATCAGTTATTACTTCAATTCAGAGTATGGGCATCTAACGTTATCATAATAAGATTTTCACGAAAAAATGAGAGGGGAGACAAAATTAATACACAAATTCCAACTGCGGATCAGTGTGAGATTTTAAACAAGAGTTTAATTTTTCGAGACAAAAATGTTCACATAATTAAACTTCGTTTATTGATTCGGAACTGGTATAGGTGCGGAGTTCCACTACCGTCAAAAAAAACACTTCGTACTAGGATCTCAGGAGCATTTCAACTTATTAATTTACAACTGAATTAAGCATATTCAAAATGAAAATTGTTCATTACTCAACGGGCTCGCGATCATCAGATCATTTCTTTTATAACTTTAGCTTCTAACCACAATTATATATAGATTTTGGAGGAACCCACATTATAGAGATGGTAATTGGAATAAATTGTGTTCATATTTCCCTGTTAAATCAAGTGCTGGGTAAAGCTGTTTACGACTGTGTATAAATCTCCACTTTTTTTTGTTAATGGTTGCAATTTTGGTCAAGGGAAGCTGATTTTCACTGCAAATTGAAAAGAAGGCAGATTATTTCCTCCAAATGCGTCGCCAGTGAAAAATCGACTTTCTCCAAACCTGTCAAACAAATTATCAAAAATTTTATAAAAAATGTAGCAAACATATGTCATCATCGGTGGATTTTTGGTAAAAACTTATTTGGACTTGTTTTTGTCAAGTAACCGTTAAAAAGTCCGAATGTTAGTGGTCTTTATATCTTTTAGCGCCTGTCAGCGGCGCCACGCGTATCCTATTTTCAAGCGAGAGAGCTCGCTAGATCCTTCATACTAAGTTTCTCCACAAAATGCACATCTCACTTTTTGTTCGACTTTTATTGATTTGGCTGCCGAGGTGTGTGTGAGGTTACGTGCCAGCCTGTACTCGCTCGTTCGCTGTACTTATAAGTGGTTCCTGGTAAAGTGTAATGTAGGTTCAAATTCAGTGGCGTAACTAGGATTTTTTTTGCTATAGAAAAATATAATTTACGAAGGCCTCATGCGCGCGAAGCGCGCCGATTTTTTTTACTATTCGATAACCATTCGCGCGAAGCGCAAAGAAAACATGAGCATTGTAGCTTAAATTCCAGAATTTCGTAATAGAAACCATCGGGAACAAAACAATTCATGTAACTAATAAGAACTTCTTAAGTTTTTGTGCCATCTTGTTGGTGAAGCGGTTGGAACAGGCCTTAGGCCAAAAGTTCGCTCTGGGCCTGTGCCTAGTCGGCCTATAGCTGGTTACGCCACTGGGTCCAATTTGTATCGAGTAATTGATACGGTTAAAAGTGTTAACGATTTAAATGAAATGTAAATTATATAATCGGAAGGACCTTGCACGATAAATAACGTACTCATGTTCCACTGATAATTCCACACTGTCATCTGAATGACATTTGTACGTACGTATAATACATTATCTGGTTGTCTACGAGTTACAATTTATTCACACTTCATGAAGTAATGTAGTTTTTCATATTGCACAGTCGTCGTCGTCAGTCATTTCTTTCGTAAATAGTTGCATTCTATTTCAAATTAAGTAGATATTTTAAGTTCTTCACAAATTAATTATTCATACAATGAAATCAAAAAATTCTGGAATGAGGATGGGAGTCGGAGAGAACAACCTTGTCGGGATTGTAAGTTTTATTTCGTTAGCGTGATTGCGCTTCAATTTAATTACATAGGAAAGTTTGGACCATACTTTTCGTTCAAAATATTCGGTCACAAATCGCGTCATATAAGTAGCATCCCAATTTAATGTAACAACACGGGCTAAAATATAGTAATGTATGTTAAAAGATCCGACCATATATTTGTCACCCGAAAGTAAGTTCTGTATTTCAATCAAACGGCTAATTTGTAAATCACGTTGGATGTTCGTTGATCAAAATAATTGGAAATAAGCATTGGCTTGAGATATGCTCAGTGCAGAACCTATAACAACTACACCGATAAAAGGCTTCCTCGTTTGAAATCGACATCAAAGAATTCATCAAATTATTTCAGCATCAGATTTGGTTGTGTTTTACTGAGGCAACTCAGGACGTTTAATTAAAAAGTCGTAAATTGCTTTCCAAAAAATTCTGAACTACTACAACACCTAATTATTAAATACGTGTTTAAGGTGAATCGTGTGAAGTTGGACATGACGCCATTCTTCCTCAGTCTCATAATTTACGCATTGTTCTGTGTCCCGATGGAACAACAAACTATTTTTGGAATGGTTATCAAGTGCCTTCCAATCGTGGCACTTCAGTATTTTTCAATCAGAAACGGAGTCTCTTTAACTCAAACGGAGTAAGATAAACGAGATAAAATATTAATTAGATGAAATGTTAAAATATCGCAGGACAAGACACCAATATCACTGTAAAGCAAAGTCCGAATGTTGGGTTCAGCCTTATCACTCAAACTCAATGTAAAGTCGTTTCGTAGTGTCTGAAATGTAAAACAATCAATCAAAAACATTCCTTCTTTTAAGTGAAGGCATTTTGAAACCATTTTGAGAAAATCAAAAACAAGCGTGGTCGTGCAGAGACAGTAGTGGTTTTAATTCAAATAAATTAACGCATTTTGTCCAAGCAGTGCACTCGGCATAATCTGAACTAGAATTAAATATTCATTTTTTAAATCCAATGTTCACGAATACCCGAAAATTAAACCTCAGATTTTTTGTAAATTCATTTCAGACATTCCTATCAAAGAAAAATCTTCCTCGGTCTCATTTTTGCTTGCATTGGTGACGCTTTCTTGGATTTTCCACATTACTTTATGCATGGGACGATCTCATTTGCTGTGGCGCAGGTAAATCAGAAAAAATACATTGCCACACTTTTTATTCGAACTGAAATGGTTACAATCGCAATTTTTTGGAACACTATCTGGAAGCGCAAAATACATTTCTTGCTTTCAGATGTTCAACATAACTGCTTTTGGATTCAAGCCGTTGAATATAACAACGGGTCTGAAAGTCCTTGCCTTCACTAGCATGCGTAAGTAAGAAAATTGAATAAAATTACAAGGAAACCAATTGTTGTCTAAAGCAAAAATCCAGACGTAGCTACATACACCATGTCGACAAATAAAGTATTGGAGCAGTAATGTGCTCAAAGAGTTTAGTTACGTTCATGCTAAAAAAGATTAAGAAAACCAATTTTTGAAACATTTCTTTAAGGATATATTTTAGACTGGTTCAAGAAACAGAATTGATAAAATTGCATAACTGAATTCATATTTTACAGCACTGTTGGTAATATTGCCGAAACTGAACCAAGAAGAGACAAAACTCCTGATTGTCATTACATGCTACACCCCTCTATTGAAGGGTATGATTTGGCGTGCTATTTCTCGTGTTAGTTTGAAAGTAATTGAATAATTTCCACATGAATTCTTCTATTTCATAGAAATTATAATTTTTAATCCTTTGTTGAATGTTAAATGTTTTAGTCCGGTGAATTGGATTGGCCGAAAGTATTTGGAGCCCTCGGTGCCATTTCGTTCGGTTTGTCCGACAGCTATTTAGCATTGAACAAATATTGGATGCCGATGCCGTATGCTCAGGTAATTCATAATTGATCATGGCCAAAAATATGCCAATGTTAAACAAACGAATTTGAACGGAATGTAGATTACTTTAACATTTATTTAAATTTTAACTTGGACTTTACAATATTTTAACATTCAATTGATTGTTGCAGGCAATTATTATGACAACATACTACGCAGCACAATTTGGCATTGCTGTATCGGCCGTCAAAATTGGTGATAATAATAAATCGGCAGAAATCTTGGAGAACGCAACCGGGAAACAAAAGAAAGTTCGTTAGAATCACTAATGGCGAAACAATAATGAAACATTATTTATGTGATAAATCATCTGCGCTCAAATAAAAATTCAAGATTCAAGATTCAAGATTCAAGATTTGTTTATTCACATATCAAAGCATAAAATTCCTCACAACATTAGGAATAAATCCCAATTGATCCATCGGTGGAAAAAGAATAAATTATGTGATAAATCTAATATCTTGGCAGACTTGATTAGACTTTACATCATTAGCAGAACTCTTTGTTGGATAAACGCGATTTTGTCTTTGTATTGTTGCGATGTGTAATGTTATTGATGACTTGATTAATAGCTAAAAGTATTTTACGATGAATGAATAAATATCTCTTGCAGTCCACTGATTTGAAATAAACATCTAAATAAATAAAATGATGAACAAATAAAATAATAATATTTTATTCCGTGTTATTTGTTGAACATGTTCGGATTTAGGAACATTTTTGATATTCTTGAAATGATCAATTCGTAGAGAAGCACCTATTCAAACTAAAAACAACTTTTAGATTTGTTGGTGTTGGCCATAAAACATTTAGGGCATGAAAGTTCGGTATAAAGTTGTTCTAGAAAATCTCCTTGACGAGAATTCTTTGAAGAATCGTGTAAGTTCAATGTAATCTGCACAGTCCACACTCCAGACACTGTCTGAAATTAGACTTAGTTAACAATTTCAAACATCAATTTTTAGAAATTACAATTCTCATATCATATGTGAAATCAATCAGATTTTGTGTGTCCACTTTTGCTTGGTTGTTGTTGTTCATCCTTTGCTAATTCGAGGATCCTTTTCCGAAGTTTAGTTGGAATCACCTCCATCGTGCATGAAAAATCCATCCTAAATTATAATTTTGCTTTACATAGAACAGAGAAATTGTATATATTGATTTATGGGTGGAATCGATTCTCTATTATATAAAACTAACACAACGAGTAAAAATTGTGTTCGATATAGAGAGAGTACTCAATGAACTTATGTATTACGTACGATGATTTCTCCTCCCATTTGTCCAAGTTCCATTTGTGGGTGACCACAAGATATCTTCTCAAGAATAATTTTGGTAGAATTTTTTGTGCCAATTTCGACAGGACGAGGCGTTCAAAAACTACAATTTGGCCAAGTGTACTGGCCAAAATTTTGACTTCACTTTCAGCTTCCAATGTCTAGAGAACGAATTAATCCTAAGGTGTGATCCGTAACTAATTACCTTCAGCCGACGAAACTGGTGGTTGTCAGAAAAGTTGGCATACATTTTGCAAAGAATTATGCAATTTTGCGAGGAACTGGCTATAAATTCACAAAATTAGCATTGACACAGTTTGTCTCGCAAATTTTTTCGAATAACGCATTATCTGACTTCCCCCAGGTTCGTCATTAGGGGAAACATGTTTTTAATTTTTAACCAATGTCTGAATTCATGAAATAATACAATTAAATCAAATTTAATTACTTGAATGTCACTAATCGTGAAACCGAGAAGTAAATTGAATATCACAATGGCGACAATCACAGCAAAGAAGGCAAAGAGGAGTATCGCGTAGACTTTGAATGGTGTCTTGTAGTCCGCATAGAATACGTCATCAAAATTCATCTCCCCAGTCATCATGATCAAAATTTTAATGAAGTTGAAGGGTAAGAAGGCAAACTTCGGATTCTAGTATAGACATGCAAAATGCAAAATGAAAACAAACCTAATTGCAGAGAAAACAGTACTATTTTTTATTCATTACCCCGGGTAGGATTAGAGAAATGGCGACCGTGAATCCAATCAGAAGTGGACAAAATGTAATCATTAGTCGAATCATTTTTTGAAGAACCTTTATTGAAATAGTGATGAAAAGTTATGAACCACCCTGTACGAAAATTTCAAAATTTATTTTACCGTATAAAATATGTCAGCATAAATCCCAAGGGATGGAATTTTCAGAAGTTGTGAGAACGCCAAGAATGAGGCCAATAAAACTGTGATCTGTGAAATAGATAGATGATAATTTTTTTTTATACGGTCAGCTCTCATAAACGAGCGGACCGTAAATAAGACGATACAAGTTGAAATAATGTTGCAACAATATTTTAGAACGAATCATAACTCACAGATGCCACCCAGTGATGCCAGGATTGAATTCCAAAAAATACGCCCAGGACAATTATAGCCACACCGATCGTGAATAAAAGCTGTCCCAAATTCACAAGACTGAACATATTCTTAAAACCAATCGTGAGGAAGTCAACAATCAACTTGATGACCAGTAAAACCAATTGAGCAACAAGAGTTGCATAACTTGCCAGAGTTTTCCAAAGTTCCACTGTGCACTTAGTTCCATCTGAAGTTATCAAAGAAGGATTTCGAGAAATAAAATCGCAAAATAGAATAATGCAATTTTGAGTTCAGTTTTCAGACACCATTGACGCTAATTAATTACCATTTTCCTTGTAGGTGCATGTCAACCAAAATATGTCAACCACAAACAAGGTATAAAATGCGAGAAGTGTCATCTATCAATTTAAATGAAAAATATTAACACCTGCACAACATTAGTTTAATATCTACTTACTACTGATTGATTCATCAATGTCCTTACATTTGCACCGAATGAGAACCAAAACAATTCATCCAGCTTTTTCCATTTTTCATGAATGAATAGGGCGACAAGAGGGTGGCCCAAAACTGTAGCCTGTTCTTCGGATTTGACGAAATTTGAGTCCAGAATAATCGCAAGGAAGTCGGTTTCCAGTTTGAATCCAGGAAATTTAGTTGTATTCTTTTCAGCGTCAGAAGAATTATCCAAATAGTTGGCGGCCTCTTCGTTCAATCCGTATCCGATTACTGGTCTAAAACAGTTCAAATATAATTATTGTACAGTGTGTATCATAACATTCCACACCTTGTAGTTCTAGTTACTACGAAATAGTGGAATGTACGTTTTGTAATGAATTCGTTTTAGTGAGCTATCAGTATTTTCAATATAACCCTGGAAATCTCAGTGAGCTCCCAGGTCATTCCAGTTACCTAGTACTAATTTCTACACACCACACATCATTGCCGATTCGGATGAGCAATACATTGGTCATGACAACAAGACCTACCAAATTCTCACCGAAATGTATGCATCAATTATTCTCAGCTCTAGGTTGGGCAGGAAAACCATGTAGTGATAGTGATACAAAAACCTCGAATTAAAATGACTCCTCCTTGATCTTTATTGCTAATTACTAACCCCAAATTGGATTCAAACTGCTCATCTCCTGCCTCGTAATTTTTCTTCTCAAATTTAATGGCCAAGTTCATTAAAGGAATCATAATTTCCGGAACTTTCTCGTAAATTTTCTTCATAAGAACGTCATCCAACCTGTACGTGTGAAAAAATAATAATTTGGATCATCTACTCTACGAGCGCATGATATGTGAACAATTTTAAAACAAGCACTGCAAGCAATTTACTGTACCGCGTGTACAGTAAATAATAATTTAAATTTTGTAAGACAGTTGGCAATGACACACTTAAATAAAATTCGTGAGGGCGAGGACCAATCCAGCTGTAACTTTCATTTCATTATTATAAGGAAGCATAAAACATTTAAATGACGGCAGTAGTACCCAATTGGATTTGTGCAAGAAATGTGCATGTTAGAAAATAGGTAACTGACTTTATTTACAAAGTTACGTGGAGGGCCGTTAATTATTGATATAATTCCATCAAATACTCTAACGGATTTCTTGTAGAAATGGAAAAGTTGGAGTAGGTGTTACGAAAAATTTATAGCAACCCAATCTGTCACAACGCGAGGATAGACAGGATGTGACCTCAGAGATTGCATTCACATGAAAATAGGTTTGGTATGTGTGATTAATTGTCGACTACAAAAGATCACGTTTGAATGGAATTATTTTATAGTTTTACCAATCCTCGGGTGGATCCGGGTAAGCCAATATTATCGTTCTGCTTAAAGCAACAGAGTCTCTCCGAACCGCCAGTTCCAGAGCAGTTTCTCCAGCTTCATCTTTCATCTCCAAAAATTTTACTTTGACAGATTTTTCACTCAACTTTGGCGAGTTTAAAATGGTCTTTAAACTCTGTTCTCGAGCCACACTCCAACCTTTCAACACCATTTTCAGGAAATTAGCTCTAAAAAATATACAAATGTGTCTACTCGTAAACCTCGTATGGTAATTTCGTGAGTACACACACGGATATTGATACTTGCCAATTTGAACGGAAAGTAAATCCGGATAAGTGAACAATATCTCAAATTACCGCTGAAGTGAAAATTTTCCGGAAATATATTCCTTCTGGTGCGAGGTAAAAGATTTCTTACCGTAATCAGCAAGTGTGTGCAAAATCGTCCTTTTCAGCGGAGTGACAATGAATAAATCTGTGTGTTCATTGGCAACCAGAAGATTTAAAGAGTTAAAAGCATTTTCCTCAGCCGCTAAATGGAGGGCCGTTTTACCAACCCAACTTCGTCTCTCACATAAGGCGTTCATGTCTTCCTTATCCAACACTGCTACAAGTCTCCGTAATGACTCGATTTGGATTGGGTCATCATCGGCAGCTGTAATAAAACAAAATTAAAATTGTATACAGAAAACGAAATTTGTCGTGCTGTATTTGCGGCTCAAACAGCTATTTTTAATTGAAAGGAGTGTCGTATATTTACGAATCTCATTCACTGGATACAAAGAACGACAACTGTTAAACTTCCAATGGATTTAGGAGGTGGGGAAATAAATTTCATCAGGAACCGAATGGTAACACGTCTTAAACCCGATATGCATAGCATTCGGCCTTATACCATTGGAGAAATACCACTCTAAAGCTTACACTAAACATTGTCGTCCGAGTGAATCGAACCTTTCACAAACTCAAAAGGAACTGTTATTGATATTTCATCTTAAAATGCCAATAACTTTATGAATTCCAGATTAAATTCTACAGAAAATTTACATGACAACTAATTGACGCCAGATTTATGAAGATGAAAGAAAAACTGGAATTGCCGAAAACTACCAAAATACCGACGACGCAA